>JAVJAQ010001606.1:0-165788 GCA_032362365.1 Zygogramma bicolorata
TCGTTCAACGAGCAAGTAATGATAGTCATTTCCCAGGAGTATGAAATTTGAATCATTAGCCGTAAATTAGCATCCCACGCGAGTTATACTTTTTCTATGGCTATGACAAATGATGGCGAAATAATTCAACAGATAACATGAACTTCAAATTGAATGTAATTCGAAATTTCCATTTACGTAGAATCAAATAAGTAAATAGAGTTGTCCTTGCTCGAAAATTTACATTCCATGGGAGACCTGATACTACAACTGTGACACAATGAAGTGATTTTGTTATTGTGTAAGGGAATCAAATTGAAGTCATACAATGTACCTCAATAATCCATCAATAATAGTTGAAATAGAGCCGTTTTGTGTAATAGCCGTAAAAATGATTGTTTTTCTCTCATCTAACCGCAAACGTTGCCAAAATATTTCAGTATCGCCAAGTTTTGAGTCAGTTACTGCTATATTACGCTTTCGAACATCTTGTCAAAATAGATGATAGTTTAGAATTGAGAGAGAGAGACTTCGGTGGATCTGAAGGTGAAATTTTTCATGGTATTTCGCAATATCACCGACCGTAGTCAGTTTGTAAGTCAAATGGCATAAGCAAAACGAATTCCTTTGTCCTGGATGTAATCCACCAGAACACTGATGGAACCCTGGCTGTTATTTTTCGGATCTCAAGAAGCAATATTCTTGTTGAGGAATGATCAGTGCTGCGTTTCCATTTCGACCAGATATTACACTATGCCTGTGTAATATTATATGTGACCCATCCAGTCCTGGATTCGTCAATAGACCATATAAGCCGCGGCCTAGGGGCGGCAGATTTTGGAGGAAGATTACTTAATTTCAAAATATAAAAATTAAAAGTTCAACAAGTTCCCTTGAAAATTGTAATTCTTGTTTCTTTAATGCTCTTTCTCAATGACTAATCCATTTTTTTAATCAACTTTAGTTCCATTCCTACTAGATATGGAAAATCATTATTTCAGGAAAGTACCTAAATGGGGCGGCGGAAATGAAGTGGTCTACACTAGTAAAAAATATATATTCGCCACTGGACCCATCAGTAGAATAAATTGTCAATTAATGTTACTTCGGTACATTTCACCCTTGATTATGTTACGCCACTGGAAATAAACAATGTATATATGCTTCAAATATCATTATCTAACATTTTGAACTTTCTCTTGTTTACCTTTCGATTGAAAACTGACTTCATGACATGAAACAAATGTCAAGCGTACAAATACATATTTCATGCAAATATGATACTTATCTATTTTTGTTCCAGACATTCTCCATGTAAAATATCGGAAACAAGATTCAACGAAGATAAGAATACTTACAGCATAAAAGCTTTCTGTGTGGCTATATACGATATTGGGTTAAATTGAAATGTGTTCAAGGAAAAGTAATGGTAAATTATTCCACAGAAATTTTTCATAATCCGAGCCTTCGTTGAATTCAAGTGACAGTGATGATTCTGTATTGATAGTAATGTTGCAATATTCATTAACGGATCTCTAATGATCTCACGCGTGGAAATCGAAGGTTACTCGTTCTCACAAAGAACAAAACATTGGAAATATAATAATTTTCTTTCATATTATCGTGATCGCCATCGGTATAAGCAGTTATTAAACAAGCGCGAGGATTATTGACAAGATGCATAGGGTGGCTGAAAAGGTGTGTTTCATTGAAATGATGACTTATTGCTTTTATTGTACCGAAGAAATTATTCATGGTTCTCTATGAAAATCCAATATCAAACCACTAACTGCGAGGTTGTAGCTGTGACCAAATTCATCAATTCAAAATCTTAGGTAGGATAGGGATATTTGGTGTAAAAATAAAATAAAATATTCCCATAAAGCTCAGTATTACAGAAAAAACGGGGAACTTCTACAAAAAAACTTCAACATCTACAAAGAAAGAATTTCATCCATAACAACCAACAATATCGCCAACATTACGAACGTATCTGATTAGGATCCTGGAAAATTGACATCCTCTTTATCTGTCCCCGTTTCGAATCAACCCTTAGTTCTCCCATTTCGAGGAACCCATCGGAGACCCTTATACTAAAAAAAGTACTGTTTCGTACAATAAAAATATCAAACTTTGCTGAATATGTATTAATTCGATAAAAAAAATACGTCAAATGTGTTCTACACTAATACACTAATATTGAATGGTTGATATATTAAGTTAGTTTTTTGATATCCATTCAAGAAATCTACGGTTTTCAAAGAAGGTTCATCTACTAGGAATGTATTTATCCAAGAAATCAAGATATTTAATTCATACATGTGCTTATGTTTTGATCTGGTTTTTGCTTTTAGATTCAAACTGTTGGAATTTTCTTCGCAACATCTCGTTTGAATACCAATTCTAGAATGTCAATCCTTTGTTCTCAAGGGGCAAATTTCTATGCTCGGGGTATATAATGTCATGTTGTGGCGGTAAATTTACATTTACGGGATACTAAATAGTACTCGGTATCTAATTTTTCATGTTGAAATGAATATTTTGTTTGCAATAACGTTTGAAATGAATGTGAAATTTCTCAAGTACCTATAAAAATTAAAAAAATAACGTTATTTGTTGAGAAACACACAGAACGATGAAATTAAGTTGATTGATAACACCTCGAGATGTGAAACTGCCGAAGTTGGTGTTCTGTGGCGAGTGTCTCTACTGTATGGCTATGGTAGTATACTGTGGTTATACCCTTGCTCTGAAGCTCCAACTTTTGCAAAGTGTGCGCTGGTTAATGAAATTTCATTGTAATTTTGCTGCTGTTAGGATGAGGTTAGTTTGATAGTCAAACATGGCCCCTCCTTTTCTCATACTTCCACTACCAACACATATGATTCATTACCGTTGACTTCCCTGATCTATATATTTTTTGAGAGATGTGCGGTGAATAATCATTGATTGCCCTATGCATCTTTTTTGCTGAGATTTCTACTGGTTTTCAGAAGACCTATGTGAAATTCAGATTGAAGAGCAACGAGGCCATCATTTCATAAAAGATACGTACGTCAAAACCGTCATTTCAAAGCAATAGTGTTTGACTCTGACGGGCAAGTAACACCATTTTGGTTTACAGGCTTATAACTCATAAAAACAAGGTATACATTATGACATATCAGGTCATCGATACATTATCATCTCCATGTAGAACCAGAACGAAACATTTTGTAGAGATCAATGACCCTAACACCAAACTGATATTATTTGGGTGAAAATTGTGAAGCTGTGTGCACGTACCAATACACTTGGAACAAGGACTTTTGTATTTCATGCAGAAAAATATTTACTCACGTTTAGGTGAGCACTAATGGTGACTTTACAGTCGAAAGCGCTCTGCTACGGTTCAGATAAATATTTTTCTGCACTAAATACAAAAGTTCTCCTTTCCAAATGATGTTATTTGCCCTCGACGCTCGTTCCACTGAGAAGGTGAGCATCTTCAGGAAAAAAATTGAATACTAGATCTAAAGACTTAAGTTAGGTTTATTTACTTAACAATTCGCAGGTATTGTAGCCTGCAAAGTTTTTTTGGGCCGTTATGGACTTCGTCTGTTGCTACCGATTATTCTAATTAATATGTCAATAATGAGGGAGCGAGGGCTTAAAAAGATAGGTCTTCTGTCACCATTCATGCCATTTTTACATTTTGCTAATTCTAGACTCTCACATGCATCGAGTAGCCTGGTGTCATGTACATGCTTGATTAGTTTCAGATTGTTTTCACCAGTTTTGTAATCATTGTCTAGGGCGTGTTGGGCGACACTGGATTTTTCCACACTTCCGTATCACATGTGTGCAAAGTGCTCCTTGAAACGGATTTCAATAGCTCGCCGGCTCTGGCCAATGTATGTGTTGTTGCAATTTTGACAACTGATTTCATAAATAACCAACTTTTTTGTCTTTCAATTTATCTTTTGGGTTACCAAGGAGCTGTTGTAATTTATAAGAAGTTTCATACGCAACTTTCATATTTACTTTATCGAATATTTGTTCAAGTCCTCTGGTGTATTGAGATTCATATGGGATTACTATGAACTTTTTACACCTCTCAAAAAGTCGAATATTTACGGAGTGTCTTCCTAAAATTACATTTTCTAATTGATAATTATCTCATCAACATCTCTGGGTTAAAACCGTTCACAACAGCTACATACCAAATCACCCTCTTTTCTTTCTCGTACTCATCGTTCTTCGAAGGAAAAGTTATTAACCTATGAACGAGAAATTGAAGTGCTGCCATTTTATGTTGTGGACAATGATTCGAGTCGTTAGAAATGTACCTGAACGTGTTCGTGTCTTTCCTATAAATATGAAATTTTACTTCATTCCGTTCGTTCCTCATGACCAACACATACAAAAATGGCAAATGTCGTTTTTTTTTCTACTTCGTACGTGAATACTATGCTCTACACTTGCTGTTCAGTACTGACACGACATTCTCAATGTCGGTTATCCTTGTATCCACCACAGCGAATGAGCTTATAAAACTTCTTATAATTTACAACAGCCCCTTGGTAATCCAAAAGATATATTAGAAAACACAGAAAAGGCGGGAATTCACGGAATCGGTTGTCAAGATTGCAATGACATATACATTGGAGAGCCAGCGAGCTATTAAAATCTGTTTCAAGGAGTACTCTGCACATATGATTACAAATTCATAAGCACGCAACTAAAAAATATGAAGGTTGTTTTTCTTATGCGGCTCCCGATTTATATAATAAAATTGATGTCAATAACAAATCTTCAGATTCTGTTCTTGCCTTCAAATATATGCTGAAAAAGTCTTGGATCGGTTTTTGATCGGTTTGTAGTTTCAACACTCGTAGTACATCGTAGTATATCCCAGGACTCTGTCTGCTAGTTTAGTTTGAGCTTTTGGGAAAGGACTGCCATTGTATCTCCTATATTATTAACGTTCATTTCTATAATTTATGTTAATCAAATCATCTCATTATGTTGTGTTAACCTTTAGGATGATATGTAACGGGTTAAGTGTAAGAATAGTTTTTATAACTAAACTTCGCCCAATAAAAATCCATTTATTATTATTATTATTATTATTATATGAGATACGAAAGGGTAAAAAAATCCAGTTTTGCCCAACATGCTCTAGACAATGACCTCAAAATTTGTGAAAGCAATTTGAAACTGATTAGGCATATGCATGACACCGGGCTACTCGATGCATGTGAGGGTCTAGAGATAGCAAAATGTAAAAATAGCACGAATGGTGACAAAGGACTTATCCCTTTCAGCCTACTTTTTAGTTTATTATTGAGAAATTATTTGGAATAATAAGTAGTTTATTGAGAAATTAATTACAATAATTAGTGGTTGCACTACCTGCGAAATGTTTGAAACAACCGATTCAGTTGCATGTCAAAATGCCCTAGATCATCAAATCAAGTCACGTATATTTTTCAGTTGATTGATTTTGAATTGTAGTACTATTAGAACCAATTGAATTCTCGTGGACAGCTACGAATTTAGGAGAAAACATCCCCAGTGGTGAAACTTCCATGCATCAAACAACGCTCAAAAATTCAATAAAAATGATTACGTCAAAACAATCGTCGTTTTTTTCACCAATCATTACAATTATCAAACAAAGGGAAGATGCGAAACCTATCTAGTAATTTATTTCAAGTACCTCGTGACCGCTAATCTTCAAATTAGCACTTAGACCATAAAAAAAATAGAACGTCTATTGTTTTATAATTGCTTCTGATCACATTCGCAGAATTATCTCCATTTTGTAATTAATGTATGGTTATTTATTACTTGTTAATTGCTTGATCAACAGCAGCAGTCAGAAAAAACTAATTCACGATTTTAATAGCATGGCCAGCATCAGTTACAGTGATGGTTGGAGAAACAGTGTAACAAAATAAGTAACTGATGATTTCTTCGCAGTTTTTTGGGGATCTTAACCTACCACTATCTGAAAACATAAGAATCAGAAGAATATTGAAATATATACAAGAGATGATACAATGTATGGAAAATTGACAGATGAAGAATAATCCCTAGCTAGAATATGAATCTCAAGAAGAGGGAAATATACAGCATTAGGTCAAACAACTGATACGATATAACTACTTTTCTTCGGGTTTGAAGGCCGTCCTTCTTTGGAATTTCTTCCTTCCTTGGAATTTCTTCCCAACGTTTCGTTAACGCGAGTGGCCAGCTTCTTCAGAGGCTTACTCATTTCCGATGACTAAACGTTTCGATTTCTCAAGGCGTATTTATATTGATGCGAAACGTTAGGAAGAAATTACAAGGAAGGAAGAAATTCGAAAGAACGACGGCCTTCAAACCCGAAGAAAAGTAGTTATACTAAAAACCTCGGCCGCGAAAGCCTTAACCTTTTTGTCAACTGATACGATGATCACACTGTGCTGATTTCTAACCTCCTTCCTGGTTGGAAATTGACCAATTATTCGCTCGGGAGAAGTCTAACAGCCGATTGCACCGACTTTTTGTTATGAGACCATTAACAAAGGGACTCTTTAAATCAAGTTAGGTTTTATTGAAGGGTGTTTAATAATCTCTTGAACTATGCTGCAATCGCTTCAGTGCGATAGAAGAGCTTCAATGGCCCATTAGCTTAATGCTCACATAACAAAACGTCCGTGCAATCGGATGTGAGTTGGCGAATTATATGAGCTATAGGGTGTATTTTGTTCTTGCTTTCATGTGCTTTTTCTGTAGAGATTTCTTTATTTATACCCCCCTTTGTCGAACAGTCTTTTAAGTGCCTCGAGAAGGTGTACGTGCGGCTTGTGTAGGCAAGGCTAATTATTGTCTTCGGCGCAGAAATGCTCTGGAGCGTCTTACTGATTTTTACAGTGGCGCATTCGCTATTTCAATTGTAGGGAAACCCAGAAAAACCTACAGCTCCACCGGATCGATTCGTGTATCTAACCAAGTTGTCCCACATAGCAGGATTGGTATCTAGACGAACAACAATTGCTTGAAGCACAGAGACAGCCAGAAAAATTCTGCCCCGACCGCGGATTGAGCAGCAGTGAGAAAGTCCAATTAAATATACGGCAGCGCCGTAGACCACTTGACCTCACCGACCCAGGAACAATTCAAACGGATTTTTATATTGATGCTTCCTACAGAAAGCCTAAATGAAATTATATCAATTGTGAAATTAAGCATTTGTACTTTTCAACCCGAAAACAAGATAACCGTTCTGTCGTTATCGTGATATGTAGCCTCATTACCTGATAGTTTATATCTTCGATGAGTGGCGGAACCACGGGGGGGGTTTTGGGTCCGGACCCCCCCGCCCATTGGGAAAATGAGGGATTTTTTTTCAATTTTTATCGGCTCCTAATTTCCAAGTTTTGTTAGGGAACGAAAAAATATCACATGTGCAAGACAAAAAAATAAAAAACATGTATAGGTAGAATACATTTTATTGCTTCAAAATTAAAGAACTTTAATAATTATTATTACATTCCATTGAAAACTAAAGAGCAGGCTACATTTAAACATTAGTAAATTTTCATTTTCCAACAACCAATTTCATAAATTTTTTTAATTCAATAATCCTCCAATTCCTAAAAAAAATAATTCTCAAGAATCAAAAATAGTACAAACAAGATCTGGATTGAATGTTACCCAAACAAACAAACAAACAAATTTCGCTTGAAATTTTTGGACTTACCGATTGTTTTTTCCTTTTTTTTTTCTGGTTCAGTCGGTTCAGACGCTGGTTCAAGCCGAGTAAAATATGAAAATAGAGTCCTCTTCATGTTGTAGGTTCAAAATAAAATCCTTTTTTTTTTAACTATCAAATTGCAATTTTTCTCGATGACACTTTGAAGAAAATTGACACTTGTCAGGCTTATCGAGGAAAAGTTCGAGAAATTTCTGACAGTGCTGCCATTGAATCCTTTTTGGCGCAGTATTTGAAAAATTAGACTTGTTACATTTGTGATGAGTATTGTGTATGCCGGTAACAATTTGAATATACTATGTATGAGTAGAATATGCTGTTAATTGGGTTAAATCAACTCGATTCGATTTAAAAAAAATTGAGTTTCGAACCTACTTCACCTCCTGGCTACACCTTCAAATTTTGCTCATGTCAATCTCTTTCACCTTTTTTTTGGATCGTGACTAGTTTTTGCTATACCTTAGCTCATAATTTTCTGTTATATATTAATATAAATTAATATATATAAATTTTGAGTTATAGACCCCTCCCCTTGACCAGATCCTGGATCCGCCACTGTCTTCGATTGATAATGAGTTTCAAAATATTGCAAAAAAGAGTTGGTATTAATCAATTACAAGTGTCAAATAGTTTCTGCCTGGTATCCTATAACAGTTGAAAACTAAAAATGAAATTTTATGCAAAGATTGTTGATGACTTCGCTGGATGATAATTCCATAGAATATACCTCCAATACCACATTCTATATATTCAACATCGGAACAATATATAATGATTATCTTCTGATTTATTTTCATCATATTCCACGCCCTCTCAAGTTATTCAATACAGTTGGCAATAAATATAACCAGCATCATCAATAACCATTATTACCACGCAGGTAGTCCTTTCTTCTCTCATTCAAGTCCGGTTATTTACCATAATCGCGTAAATCCTCTGAAGCAAATTTCATTCACTACATCACAATTCACGGTATGAATCAAATCGACAATATATCTCACAGATTCTTAAAGGTGTTCCTAAACATGTGCACTCACAAATAACTCATTATATGTTCAGCAAGGCGAGGACTCGGCTAGCTACTTCTTAGGAGCAGTTGTACAAACCAGGTTCATGTCTGGTTCGACAGAACCCGGTTCAGTTGCTGAGCATCAGTCAATCGAATATTTTGTTGCTCAACAACTGAACCACAGTTCACTGAAATTAAGAGATTATTCAGTATGAAAAAGCCATGAGAACTGCAAAAATGTGTGCTTGGCAAACATTTCTGAAATCAATCCTTTTTCATTGAATTGCCTCTCATCTTAAACACCTTACATGTAAGGAACCAATTTGACCTGTCCTTGGATATGGAAGTTATACTATTTCTTCATGACGTTTTATGATTGCCATTCAACAATGAAATGTCTTCTCCTATCTAATTTAAGTCATTATGGCACTATGGTTATGCTCTACTTTCTTTGTCGCCAGCTCTGGAAAAACGTTCTCTACCTAGACTGCTGCTACTGTTTTTTTTTTAATTCTTTATTCAACGTCGGCCTATTTTCGCTACCAAGGCCAATCACCGACGTCGGTGAGCACACTTCCCCCAACCGGAAATTTTGCCGAACCCTCTGGTATTCCAACCAGAGGTAGGGATCTTTAACGAGCCCAACATCCATGGACTCGGGACCGACAGCTTTACGTCCCCTCCGAAGGACGGCATATCCTCAATATATCTTGTGCTCATTGATATATTGTCTGCGAGCTATGATATGCTATTCCGCTGCAGCTGTACAGCCTTTCGACACGGTATTTCCCTGCATGGTCACCCATCCAAGTACTAACCGCGCTCGGCGTTGCTTAACTTCAGATATCGAATGACTGTCAGTCAACCTGAAGAGCTGGGCCATGCCCCTGCTGCTACTGTTTTCTCCTTGCACCATCACTGGCATTGCACTTCATTTCAGAATCATATTTGTAGAGGTGCCTTTATAAAGGTTGATACTGAAAGTATGATTGAGATTTGTGTTTTGAGCAGTCACCCAGACGTCGCTTTTGGATACAAGCACTATTCTTGACTCGTACTACAGTTACACCTTGATCAATACAAGTTTTACCCATCGGGTACCAAATCGCACATGCTAATTTTCTACAAACTTGGAAAATACAAATCATTATAATATCGAATTAAGATGCCTAGGAATCCCTCGTGTATCTAGTGATTCGATATTATTTAGAATTTTTGGTGAAAAACAATCGACGATTACAAAAGCTTTCTAATTTTTGTATAGGGGGCGTTATATGAGCATTTTCGAAAATCTGTCAAATGTCGGTTTTCTCAGATTGTCGTAACTTTGAGGTTAATTGTTGTCAATGAAAACTGAAATTATTTCTTCGCACCCAACAGTGTTTAAAAGTCTATATAAGTAGAATAAGTTTTGAAGTTATCACAAGTACTTTTTCACGATGTGTAGAAGATTTCGTATTTCGTGTGGTCAGTCAAAATCTGGGGATCAAAATGTTCTTCTTTATTCAGTACCTAAGGTGAGTACAATACAAATCGCCCCAAAATAATAACATGAATGTAGCGTTGTAGCTAATTTTATTCGTTTCAGCTTGAGCGGAAGTCTTATATCGAGGAGGAAACATCTGTAGCTCTTATCAATGAGATAGGTATTGAAAACAAAGTTTTGTTTAAATAAAGGAAATATCGATGTGATACGTATTTTGAACCGTTGCATAACTGATGTGTGTATCCCCAATTCCAAGACAGTCTATCACTTTCAATACACAGGTGAATGGGCAAAATAAATTTTCTCAAAATCAAAGTCTAGTCTTACAAACTGATATGAAAACATTAAAAACTTGTAGAGGTGACAGGTGACATTGACAGTATTGACAGGTTGTTAACGGTAGGTTTCCACGTTACATGCACGTTTTCTGAAACGCATTTGATTGGCTGTCAGGGCTGTCAAAATCTCAGTAGGCAAATAATAAACAGTGGTAGAATATTCGGTTGCACATTCCTCTCTACTGAAAATTAAGCTTCATATGGTATATGACTGATCGCCGTCTACATTAGCGATCTGAAGCTTTTGCGATCTCATAATTCGAGCAATCGGTTTTCGCTAAGTATATCCCAAAATTATTCAGGTATAAGTAGATACACCAAGGTTTCCTTGGCATCTTATATCGGATGAAAGTTGAGAACTGTCACTTTTCAAGAATAAAATAAAAACAAAATTCAGTGCAGACGGTAGTAAAATTTATACATAACTGTGGTGATGGTAATGTTACGTTTGTCCTGTGCGAGTTCGGTAAAAAATGACACTCGATATAACGAAAAGAGAACGAATTAATTCACTTAACAATGAATGACACAAAACAAAATATTTCTCAAAATTTCGAGATTTGCAAAGTCGCTCGGCAACACTGTCACTGATATATCACTGGGTGGAGTGAATGAAGGTGAGCATGAGTTCAAACTATAGATCCGTCTTTCTCATACCTCATCAACACGTATAGGTTTGTCCAAGAAAATTGAACAAATGCTCACACTCAAACTCTATTCATTCTAACAATTAGTAAACCACTCGTTGCTAAAAACTGACAGTTTCATTCATGTTCGTTCCATGTTTGCTGGACTATTCACGAAGTTCCAAAACATGGCCGCTATTCATAAGGAATGACTCGAAGTCTCCCCAGAAACTTCTAGACTGTTTTTCTTTTCCAGAATTTTTTAGCAATGGAATAGTTCGTGAACAAGGTTTTTATTCACTTAATTTTTGGTCCCCGTAACAGTAATTTAAATTTGAAAAGAAACTCAACTTTAATTTTCAGTGTCTTTCACAAAAATTCTTGAATTTTTGACATTTGAAGGGAAACTAAGACATCAGATTCTCCCTTTGTCAAAAACGCTTTTTCGATTCTTTTATAATATGAACCATCTGTAGAATATTTCTGGTTTTGAATATTAATTCAGACATAATTTATAATCTGCTCGATGAATACCAACATAATAACATAAAGACTAATTAATTTCTAGGTTCGAGACTTCAGATAATATAAAAAGCAATACAGGTTTGATTAAACATAATCAATGGCACATTGCCGTTCAATATACCCACCTACATCAACTTGGTTGATTTTAATACTGTTTTGAATAACTCTACACATTCAAAATTATAATGGCAGCTCTTGATACAGTGAATGCACACTTTGTCCAGATGTTTGAATATTTCCAATGAAACATGAGCTTCAAACATGTTTGTCAACGACTGCAAATATTATATTAATTCATTTAATTTGGTCGTTCCCTTCGATTAGGGAATGTAATCTCGGACCGGGATCAAAGAATTGAGATTTCGGTACAAAAAATTTTCCAATCTCGAGATTCCGAGCAAGGCCGTACCCAGGGGGGGTCAGAGGGTTGAATTATACTCAAATTATAATTGTTCTTCTTCTTCTTCATAGGAAGAGTTCAAACCAATTTCTAGTTAAAAGTGTACGTAAATGATTTGTCAAATTCATTATAATTTTACTAACCCATTCACCTACGTGGAATTCGTGGATGGACGTGATCCACCGCTAACGGCGTAGACCGAAGCGTTTCATTACTAAGTTGCCGTAAAGCATATAGTTAGGCGCTATCACAATAGGTAGCAGCACGAAAAAAAGACCACCATTCGCTTTCGCAAGTCTCTGACACTGACTACTTTCGGAAAAAATTTCATTTTTATATGTTGGCATTACAGTACTGGGGGCTCACTCCGAAACTAAACGAATGATCAATGAACGAGAAAATAGACGTTGAATCTTTGAAACTTTATGAAAAGATGGTTGATCTAGAACTAGTACCTAGTGAGTACTCACTGTGGAAATCGTTTTGGGAAAAACAAATTTAACTCGACAAGCCTCCTTGTGGCATTGAGGCATTAAGCCAATGTAATAGGGAACTTTTTCCTGACATATTCACCCTCCAGAAAATATTTGCTTCTTTGCCAGTGACCACTGCAACTGCTGAGAGGACCTTCCCCACTCTCAAGCGATTGAAGACGTACTTGAGAAATTCGTGTGGACAAGACTAAGCGGACTGGCTCTCATGTCGGTTCATAGAAGCCATAAAATCTCAACAGACAAAGTGATCGATGAATTCGCAAGAAAAAATACAGAAGAATGGATTTTGTTTTGTAATGTAACTGTTATTGTCTACAGACGTAATTTTGTACTGTATTATACTAAACAGTGCTGAGTCTATTTACATTGTCAATCTATTTATTTTCCTAGACACCAAATTAACAGGGAAAAGTATTTCGATGTTATTATTTGTATATTTATTATTTAGTGTCGTCCTAACTTTTGTTAATGAAGCTTAAAATGGCGTAAAAATGGGATATTTGACAATTAGTTTAAACGTTCTTTTGGGAGGGCCTTCGGCCCCGCCTGGTGCCACAAATTCGCGCGAAAACTTTTTGTGGGTACGGCCTCGATCCCAAGATCCATTTTTCACTAAAAATACTGTTAACAGTCCGTATAAAGAATTTGATTATAATCAAAACATATAAAATGGAATAGCAATTCATGTTCATGTTAAGTAAATGCGAATTGGCAATATATCGATTTCAAAAAATATATATTGAGATTGAATTTTTCACTAAAAATACTGTTAACAGTCCATATAAAGAATTTGATTATAATCAAAACATATAAAATGGAATAACAATTCATGTTCATGTTAAGTAAATGCGAATTGGCAATATATCGATTTCAAAAAATATATATTGAGGTTGACGTATGCGACTAGGCACTAGATAATAACGAACCTGTTCTTTTTTCTGGCTGACATATGATCTGTTTTTTTTAGCTGGGGTAGCTTGGTTTGTGAGCGAAACTGAACGCAGTTCTGCAGATTATAATTTCATATTCTTAGATCTCATTAATATTCTCATAGGAATATTTCTCGAAGAGAAAATATACTTATTTCTGATCCCGAAAATCCCGGAATTGATTTTTCACAATCCCAGCTGAGTTTTCCTTCTGAGATCCCGGAATACAGATATATATCATCAAAAATTGTGAGTGGTCATTTTATTAATTTGTTTTCAATATTTACCAAAGTGAAGGTCGGAACTAAAGTCTTTCGAAGATGAATTTCAAGGGGATTTGAAGGACTATAAATATCGATTCGTGACAAATCCGGAAAACTTCTATATAATAAATAACCTATAGTAAAAATATTAAAATCATAAAAATGTCATCACTGAAGCAAATTAACTACCTACCTTGCTTTTTCAAATAATCAAAATAGGTTGTGAATGCGTACTACATAATTAAGAGAATGTTATTTCTCACATATTTGCATCTCGCCATGATTTTTTCCAGGGATATATCGAGATATTTTTGATGAAGTCGATACAAAAATAATAAAAAGATTCTCCTTATCATATAGCTCGAAATTGTCTTTTTCGATAATGTTTGCTGAATATAGTGGGAAAGTTCTAATATTTATCCGAATACCCTCTGATAATCTCAAGGAATATTTTTGTGAACAAAACAAGCTTTCCTAGGCTTGAGGATACAATGTTATCCCGGTGAATGATTTATTTTTATAATCTACTCACTATTTGTGAAAAAATATTCTGTGAATGCCATTTGGTTGATTAAAGTTCCTAGTGATTGGTATAAAAATTGAGCAAGAAAAAATGACTTCTATGTGATCCAATGCCCGTCGCGCCATATAGGAAAGGAAGTAGCTGTTTTAGATAGACTCCTTCTTTCTACTTGTAAATGACTTGAACGTCTGATGATTTACGCATATCAACATAATATTGATGTTACTTCTTTTATGAAGTTTTGCATTCTTTTTGCATTATAATGATGATCCCTAAATTTGATAAATTACGACTGTAGTCATAAACTCATAAATCACAATTGCAGTTTTCCACATAATGCAATTTTTGCTACAAATGACATTCCTCGAACAGAACTTTTTTGTAGAAAAATCATAACAAGGTACTAATCAAAATAATCTATTTCTGTTTAGTAATTCAGATTTATTCTATGAGAAACATGGAGGGCAACAACATTTTTTGTGATACCTGAAAGTCTAGAGATATATTTTTTGTTTTCTATTAATCCATTGCTAGCACAAGTTTCGACTTCTGAAGATTGACGTTCGTCAGCTGGTTTACGGAACGAACAATTTTAGAACATTTTTTATTCACAATTGATACCCATCCCCAATAGGTAACCCCGACTATGACTTTTTCAACGAATCTAGCAGTACCCAGTTAGGCTTGAGTAATGAGCTGAAATGAAAGATTGCTGGAAATGCAATGGATGATACGAATGCGATACTTTCTTTAATAACCAATTATTGAAGAACAGTTGAAAATAATAGGATGCGTGATCCCATTTCCTTCAACACCGAGATTGTTGAAAAGTTCCCTGAAGATGAGAAATTCTTGCCCTCTTCAACTTCTAAACATTGATAAACTCACAGAGTATTTTATTTTACAACATCCCAGTTATAACAAATAACTACATACCTTTATCCATTACAATCCGATCAAACTATGTTACCAAAACTATTTGATAAAGCGCATAAAAAAACTGGAATCATTCAATCAAGAGACATGAATTTCATGTTATATATACAAAGTGCATAATAACAATTCATAACTCTTACTACATTAGATGATATATTTATGGAAAACATGAAGCGCATCATCATTACCTAAAATAAAACGCCAAACATATATTGTTTTGCATGAATGTCTACAATTTCAAATATTAATTATTCTGTATAATTGGGATATGTTAATGTAACAAGATAATGTGCCCTGAAAAACAATTAAGAACTGACTCTACTACCTCGTGCTGCCAACAATCAAAGAAACATTTTTTCACCCTACATTGAACAATAATTCACATTGGACTTATTTTATTTCGAGTTGAAAAAATTGTCCAACCAGAAAACTACCTGTGGCATTCTTATGTGTAGATTTCATTATGTTATGGAAAATTTGTACATGAATTTCTTCGCCGTCATCTCTCACATATTGAGTAAACCTTGGAGATCAATTGTTCGGTGTCAATCAGCATGGTATATGAATTACTCAAACAAATGTCATCCTTATGTTGAATATTTCAGGCCAAGATCATCTATTGTAAGTGAACGGTAATGCGATAATAAAATTTTAAAATCTAATAAGCATTATTCGATTATTGTTTATTAACATTCTTGAATACTCACTTGAATCAAGGGCTTCATTTCTATCAAGTGTCACTGGTCCTGAGTTAATATATCACTTAAACTAAAACATCAATTACAAGCACATTTATGGCAGTGACTTTTCCGGCCTTTCTTCCGAACGATATCATCATTTTGTACATCCATCTTCTTCTTTTATGTGAAGATTCTCCCGCCATAATAGAGGGGTATCTCAGAATATATATACCGGGGGACGTCGGAAGTTACTGCATATCTCTTCGCTGTATCTTTGTTTCTGTTCTGATTCAATTTCATCGTAAACAATGATTATGTTGTAAATTTGATTGAAATCTTATGAAGAGTTTTGTATTATTTTCACGTTGATTCGAAAATTCAAAAATTAGTTCCTGAATATTTGGGAAAGAAAACTTTCCGATTCTCATTTTTCATGACAATCTTCTAGCACATAGTAATGGCTACATTCACCAATTTCTTGAATTTTTTACTTTCTGCACAAAACATAATCATATTTCATTGTACCAGAGAAAGTTCTATTCGAAGTTCAAACTTCCCACAGCAATTTTTTGAATTTTTTTTTCACAATGGGACCACCAATCAGAACAGAAACAAAGATACAGCGAAGAGATATGCATTGTTTACGATAAAATTGAACGCTTCTCAAGTTTGGTCTTGGGAATAATCAATATCAAACTTTTAAGAGTAACAAAGAAAAGCACCTTGGCAGACGCATTATTTGAAACTCATTGATGACTCTGAGAAATAGAGCACTCATTCCCACGAAGACGGGGTGTGATTTTTTAAGTTCGTTTCTCATATCATTTCAACTTACTAAAAGTCTAGAAAATATGAGAGTGCCTGTGACAGAAATCTATTGTGATCCTTCTTATGAAAATAATGTCTGCGAAATAATTTTCATGCCTCGAACCTTTTAGCATTCTTTCTCGTTCATCTGAAATATTGTAAAATATCATTATCTTATCTTATCTTATCGTATCAGTACTGCTAGAAGTTACTGGTGATATTTCTATGGAAACGGATCAAATGTACTGACCAAAAAAAAAACAATATTGTTCGTTTCGTTAAGCAGCTGACGAACGTCAGCCCTCATTCGTAAATCGTGCGAGCACTGGATTAACGAGTGATTACCCAGCACGGTAACTGCCTTAGTATTCCTTGACTTTTCCAAGGTGTTCGATGTAATACATCACCAACTATTACTCAACATTCTATACTATCTTGGTTCTCGTCTTATGCTATCAAGCTCATCAGAAACAACCTCGCTGGGAGATCACAGTCAGTGCTTTACAACAATTACGTTTCAGTTTCTTCCCACGTACTCTCAGGGGTTCCACAGGGATCACTCATGGGTCCTCTCACTTTCGTGATGTATACATCACAAATACCATCGATAAGTAGGTGCTGCTGTTCATTCCACAATTACGCTGACGATACTCAAATGTATCTCTCTTTCGAAGAACAAGACTTAACCCATGCCACTGCACTAATAAATAAAGATATCAATCCTCTCGAACAGGTATCTGCCCGGTATTGTTTGAAAATTGTTCCCACCAAATCAAAAGTTTTTTTTTGAAGTACGGCAGCAAGAAAAAGATGCCTTCCTTGATTGAAAATTGATTGAATACATAACATAAATGAACGCTTCATATCAAAGCCATCTCCATCTAACCATAGAACAACTCTCTTCAAAGGTTCATATATGTTATGGCTGATAGATAGGATTCCAATAGGTTATAAAAACATATCTTTGGCTTCTTGCAAGAAACAAATTAAAAATAATATTTTGAACAGATCTTCATTGACAAGAATGTAAGAAAACACATGACTTGGAAAGAATATTTGCCGCATGTTTCCCGCCCAATTAACCAAGATACAAACTGCATAGTCGCTGATTGTTATTACCTAAGTTAGGGACATGCGCAGATAAACTTTCAGCTTTTACAAAATAACCAAGGTCGGGCCGTCGCGGGCTCTTGGGCAATAAGAGTCATTACAGGTATCGAAAATTGCCGGTGAGCTGATATGGGGTAGTTCATAATTTTATGCGACGTCTGGCGGAAATATAAGGCACTGCTATAAGTTGACAAACAAACGGTTTCCATTTTTGTGTTCTTTGGTGTTCATTTAGGAAATCTCATCTGAAGTTGTAGTTTTTTTTATTAATAATATCCAACAATCATGGATGCAGATCGCTCAGTGAGCCGTATAAAGTGTTTGGTGTCAAGTTGCCGCAACTCTAGGAACCGAAATCCAAAGTTGTCTTTCCACAAGTTTCCAAAGAGAAATACATCTTCGGTGGAAAACATTACGAAGAGTGAATTGAAAGAGAAAATAGACAGGTACAAGGCTTGGAAAATTAAACTGAAACTGCATAAATCACCGTTTAGAGCGGCTTCAGTGTGTTCCTTGCATTCATCCAGAGATGATTTCTTGTTACCTGGTGAGTCTTTTCGTCTATTTTTAGGCGAAGTTATGGCGCATTCCATCATCCATGTAATAAAAGCCTCTTTGATTCACTAACACTACACTAAAACTGAAAAATGTCCTGGAACAAATATTATCACATTTTGAAACACAATGCATCTATGTCCACCTCCAATGAATAGTATTGTGCGGCTATTCAAAGCATCATGAACACAGTTATATAAACCTTCACGAGAAAAATTTCGTACAATGAAAATATAGCAATGAAACCACCAAAATCTTGTCTAGCGAGGGCAACTGATGACTGTTTAGCGCGTTATTTCATAAATGTAAACAAGGTAACTATTTCAAAATGGTGGATATAGTTTGACCTTCACTAGCGCCCTCATCGGTCGATATTCTTCCCTATTCTCCTTCAGTGGTTGATTAGTCATTTACATTTTTTGTATCAGGTCGAATTTTTCACATTATGGTACAATAACCATGGCAATCAATCAATATCCTGAAATAACCAATTTTTTGCAAAATTAGAGAATATACGAAGGTCATATTCACGCGGTTGAAAAAAAAGATATTTTAATGAATTTGCAATAGGGGTGTCCATATCCGAGATATAAGACTATCCAAGAAAACAAAAAGTAGCAATGTTCTCGTTATTTCATTCAATATGTTGAAATTGCGAAATATCTACAATGAATTCTTTTCCACTCGAATGTTCACCAATCCGTATACTCCCAAACTGACCAAAACTGACTTTTTTTTATTTTATTTATTTATGGTCGCTGATCTATGCAGATATTTGTATTTCCAATGGAACCTGTTATTAATGATGAATGAATGATCAACTGCATTACAATTATATTTGGTTGTCTATAAAAAAAACTGACCGCAACTACCTTGAAATTCAATTTCGTGGTCAATTCCTGCTAGATGTTTGTTTGAACCACGGCATCTAGCTTTGAACCGCTAAACACGAATTAAAGGTCAAATAATTATTCTACCTTCCTTCTTGCACCAGCTATACCTGAAATATGATAATTATCGGTTGCCAAACCTCTTTTGCACGCCTTTTTATTCCTTCTCCGAACCTTTTGTAGGAAAAACTGTATTGAGTTTTTCCTACAAAAATTAGGGAAATTGAAGAAAACGTTTTCGAAGAAGGCCTATTAAGCTGTAATAAAAGGTCAAGGCTACCGCTACCAGGAGCTTGTGTATATCGACCTCAGATCATGATCTGAGATATCGACCGTTTTCTGCTACAAGAAAAACGTTGGAATATGCCCCATTTCTGACTACAGATTAGTGTTACAATATGTACTGTTTGAAAGATATTGTGGTAGATGGATTTTCTTCTAGCTTTTTTGGTTCTCAATAATGTAAATTGGAATTGAATCTATACAAGTGTAAAAGGGCAGATTTTTAATCTACCCCGAGAATCTGCGATAATTCAAAAAAATAGTTCCTTCAGCAACTATTCGTATATCTCGAATTTCCCTGTCAAAAAAATACAAGAACTAATATTTATCAAAATACTTATCGTTGAAAATTCGCCGCTAGATTTCAAAAGGGCTGGGTTCGTTAAAATATACCCCATACAGCAGGTTAGCATTGTCAAGTACATTGAAACAAAAATCAGTGTACCTTTCACGAAATCAATATTTATCAGTTCCCAACCACTGGTTGTTGTCATGATCCCAATTAACTAGTGAAAATTACGATTTGAAGTGATCGTGTCCAATGGAATTCGGTGATTTCAGGATGTGGAATATCTGAAGTGACCACATTCACTACATTCGTTGAAGTGTTTAAATAAAAAAATACTGACGAATCTAAACCTCGAAAGAGTATTGCTGAACAACTTCATACACGAGGTCAATTGAATCTTGATTTTACCCTTGATGGATTGAGTAATGCACATTTTCATGACCATAATATTTTGTAGAAAACAAATAACTATCGTACCCACTTTTCACAAAATCGAATGCCACTTTGAATCTCGTGAAACTTTTCTGTAGAAGTACCAGTTACGAATAAGAGGATGAAATTCCAAATATGTTCCTCAAAAACTAACAATATTATCGGTAAAAAAAATATTAGCTTCGAGGCGAAGGTGTTGGCGCAAGTAGCTTTCGTGTTCGTCTTATGATCGAGAGGTCGGTTCTGTGTTCGAGAGGCTGAGAAATTTCTCTCAAGAATTCTGTTCTGTCGTATTGAATGACGGTCACGTTTTATAGTAGATACGCCAAGAGCCAGAGCAAAAAAAGTAGGTTCATAATGCAATCTTCTACAGAATTGATTTTCTTGTTGGAAAATGTTTGGGGGTGTCCCCTGAATATAAATTCAAGTTGGCGGGACAGGGGGGGTTGAGCTTCAGCCGCCATCTTGGAAAACACGTTTTATCAAATATCTCGTGAACCGTGCATCGTACGACAAAAACAGTAAGGATCATTTTCGTAGATAATAAAATTCTCTTCAACTTTTATTCGAAACTTTTTTCCGTATAGTGCATAGGTTTTCATTTATAGCGCGCCAAACTGTTCCCAGCATGGTTATTGCTAAATATATAGTGAACGGTTGATGAAACAGTATAAATGGCAGTATTTTGGCGCGCCATAAATAAAAACCTATGCTTTATACAAAAAAAAGATTCGAATAAAAGTTGCAGAGAATTTCATCATCTACAAAAACGATCCTTACTGTTTCTATCGTACGATGCACGGTTCACGAGATATTCGATAAAACGTGTTTTCCAAGATGGCGGCTGAAGCTCAACCCCCCCCGTCCCGCCAACTTGAATTTACATTCAGGGGACACCTCCGAACATTTTCCAACAAGAATATCAATTCTGTAGAAGATTGCAGAAAAAAAGTACCTGGTTCTTGGACTAAGACGGGTCCGGTAAAAACGAAGCTGCTCCTCATCAATTTTGAAATGAAAAATGATGAAACTTTCTAAAATTTTAATATTATTTTATGTCAACCGATAATTTCCTAAAAATGAAAATGGTGTTCAAAAATATCAAATTTACACGTAAATAAAAAAAAAATTATCAGAAGTGTAACCATCAAGTATGTGCATGACACAAGACTACTCGATGCATGTGGGAGTCTCGAAATAGCAAAATGTAAAAACAGCATGAATGGTGACAAGGGACCTCTTTCAGCCCGCTTTTCAATTTATTGTTGAGAAAGTAATCAGAAATCAATACTAACAGATGACGGAACTTGCAGGTAGTCAGTTCATTACCGATAAATTAATCAGAATAATTAACAGTAACAAATGAAGTCCATATCGGACCGGAAAACTTTAGGTATATAAACAACTAACCCCAGCTCTAGATTTAGTATAAATTTTCTTCTCCTGAAGATGCTAACCTTGTTAGCGAAACGCGCGTCGAGTGCAAAAATATCAGTTTGGTGTTAGGGTAATTGATCTCTAGAAAAAGTTTCAAGAAGTGTAACTGAGAATAAAGTAATTATGCTTTCCACACATGAATATTTATCATCTATTCTGGGTAAGTCTTGGTGTACGAAGTAAGTTTCAGTCCAACAATGATTTTATTTTAAAATTTTCTGCTACAAAAATAATTGTATAATTATTTGGTCCAACAAAGAATCAAAGTCAAAACGCGGCACTACCACACCATTTGAAAGTTACAGCCCTTTAGAGATCAGAAATTGCTTGAATGTGGTTGATAATGTTCCCTTCTGAGAGGTATTGGTTCGGACTTCCATTGTCTATATTATTAACTGTATTGGAAACTGCTAGAAATGCGTTTATCTATTATTAGCGGAAAATGGAGCCGAAATTGGTCCATCCTTTGTTTGGTTCCCAAACATTCCAGATTTCTACGCTGTGGTGACGATGCATCGTTGTTCTTTCTTGAATTTCCCTTTTGAACCAGTCTTCCTCCTTGTTTGTGCACGATATAGAAATATCGAATACAGAGATGATATATTTTGTTTATCAAAACGATTTGTCCAAACTATGCTCACCAAAGAGAACAATAATTCTTTCATCATTTTCACCATTGGGTTTGGAAAAATAATGGGAATAGCATTATCGAATGAATGTTTTTTCTCTTATAACACCGATGAACAATTTTTGCAGCTCCTCCATACTTTCGTCCAACAAGTCACTTCTTTCCGCTATTTCGAGCCATGAAAAAATAAAGTCATCAATTGATCTTCAAAATATAGCAGCGAACGAATCGATAATAGTTATCGCCGAGGCTGCTCGCGCCTCAACTTAGCAATCTTCACGACCTGCACAAAAAGGAATTTTCATCTTCAAATTACCAGAAACTATCTCCGTAATTTTTTCAAAGTAAAATATTTCAATAATATTCAATTGACATGGGGCAAATTAATTAGCTGTCTTCTTCTGACTCATTGAAGGGAAGGCAATAGAATACTTTAGTACAGTGATGGTACAGAACAGATAGAGAACAATTTAGGATGGCATGGTGCCCTAAGGGAAATCGTGACGAATATGCCATTGCTCTCTCCTCTGTTTAGTAGTTGATTATTTTGTGCCATGGCAAGGACGTAACTTTTCGACATAGTCGCTGAGCATACTTTGAAATTTTCCAGAAATGCAATAATTGACTTCAGTTTTGAATATTAATTTTCTTCTCCAGAAGATGCTTACCTTGTTAGCGAAAATATCAGTAATTGATATTCTTTGTTAAACTCAAATCAATGTAATGAGCTGGATCGTTTGCTTCATCAAATTTAGATGTGTTCAGCCTCACTACCATTCATTCAATAAGGTCTTCAGTTTGGGCTCACCTCTACCTTCTTGATCTATGAAAGACATTTCTACATATTTTTTGAAAAAACTCGCGATTCGAATATCGTCTTGATAATTTCAGCTCGAGATTTTTTTTATATCTCTAGCTTCACACAACTAGAGAACGTTTGCAACATTCATGGAGCCAAACAAGGATGTAAGCGTCAATATTATATGTTACGTTATCGTTTTATAGAGACGTTATAGTGAAATGTCTGGGTAGGATAAATAACAATGTTACAATACTTACAGCTGATTGCACCGACTTTTTCTTATGGGACTATTGAAAAAAGGGGTCTCTTTAAGATAGGTAAGGTTCATTATGGTGCAATCGCTGCAGTGCGTTAAATGATCTTCAATTCACCATTAGCCTAATGGTCCAATAAGAAAAATTCGGTGCAATCGGCTGCAAAAATGTTCGTTCGATGCAATAACGTAACAGATTCATCATTTATATATCATATAATTGTTGTGCTAAAAATGTACCAACAACGTATATGATACCATAATATAAAATTTTTTTCACATGATTTACCTCATTTGATATCAAAGTTATATTTATCAGTGATGTATTGATAACGTTGAGTAGTTATATTATTTGACAGAATCACCATACTTTCAGAAATGGATCTCGACTATAGATAACAGGACACGAAAAAATGTATATAGAGATAACGAATATAACAAAAATAAATATAAACGAATTCCAGGACTGAAAACTATAATTGTTTATGAAGAGAAGCATAGGTTAATGTTTCATTATTCTTCCATCCGTATGTTTCTCTGCTTAGAAAATCTCTGCCACTCTTTCTTGATACGTTCTTCCGTAGAGGTCCAGATAACAGTGCCTAGCTTCATCTAAAAATTGAAAATAAAAATAGATATAAGGTGTCGCATGCTGCATTTTTCATCGTGAAACGTAAATCTGAAGTCAAAACGCGAGTTTCTCCATTCTTTCGGGAGTTGTATGCCATTCTCAGTTCACATAACCTATACATTATATCTTCTTTTTTTGTACATATAAAAATCAAAAGTGCAGTCGGTAGGCCCGTACTATTTGTGGCCAAGCTCTATTCACGTCTGATTCCACCTTCATCTATACTATTATCTTATACTATTTTCCCAAATATTTTCATTATCCATAATTTTTGAACAAAAGGATAGCACCGCGTTTTGACTCAAGGTTCGTGTTCTATACAATAAAATAGAGCATGTAATAACTAATCTTTTTCCAAAATTAGCCGTTGTAAGGATATCTGACATTCATCAACACGACTTTTCATATCTAAATAAAACCCATACAATTTACTCTTTCCTTATGGACATTTGGGCACTTGTTTATCAACAACGCCAAGTAACGAAACTGCAAAATAAAACTCAAAACAGCGGAACTTGGCAAGATCACAGCATATTAAACTACACAGAAGTGAAGGAGTACCTAACCTTACCTTTAATCGTGACAAAAATATTCGGACATGATTTTTTACATATATGAGTATCAGTTATATCACATAAACGTTGATACGCATCTGTATAATCATATTGCATGTTATATGTTTTTGTTATACAGAGAAAAATATTACATACATGTATCAGAATAATATTTCATATGAAGAACATCTTTCTTACAAACTGTATGTTGCAATGTGATCTGAAAAAAATTTTACTGTTATGTTTCATGTTTAGTTAGTTCAATTCACTAGGAATCTACAGAACTTGATTTTCATTTGTTCCATTTCTGCTATGTTGTTTCATCAACGTTTTCATAATTATTTCTGCTGAAAAAATTTTTCATTTAAAATAAAGGTAGACATCTCGGATTTGAGTACAAAAGTGCAATTTTATCGAAAATTTTTGCTCCTATCAATTTTCCACAAGAGTACTTTTATTCAGAAAATTGTCCAAGTAACCTAATTTTGTTGAAAAATAATAAAAAATATCTGTCATTTCTAAGTTTTGGGGTGTGGACCATCGGTAGTAGTCCGTTCAAACAGAACAACTGACTCGAGCATGAAAGCTCATCAAACCATTCAATTTGTTCATTCAGTCACCAAAATTTGGTTGATTTTGGATATGTACTTGAAGACTTATCAAAGAAAAACATTTTTCATTTTGTAACTTTGAAGGCATGTAACTTCGTAACGAATGGTTTTAGGAACAAAAGTTATAAGACGTACTGGTGATATTTTGACCTCATTAATACATTTCTGAGTGGAAAGTCCTGGGACACCCTGTATAGATTGTACAAGAAAGTGTTTGAATAATATATCAATGAGAGTCCCCCGAATCCCAATTTTCCATCGCAGCTGACAGGTCGAGTCTTTCCATTCTACCGTTGTGAGCCCAAAAAGAGGCTTGGCCAAACTTCTGTTTCTTGAACAATATCTGTGAAGCGCTCCAGTTTCTCAATATCGAGTCTTCATCGGTGCAATAGCAGAGGTAACTCATTCATCTAAGTTATAGACCGGGCGGCAGTAGCAGATTTTTCAAATCAATTTTTCGAAGTTTCCCTTTGAAAGAGAAAATACATGAAGATAAAATAAATCGTGATATTGAAGAGAGGGCAATTCATGTAGAACTCAAAGTTCGTGCTGATAAAGTTGAACAATCACTTTGATGGACGACTTCTTACAGACTGCCTTGCATTTGTTATACATTGAAACAGTTACAAAAATCTTCGAAATGATAAAGACAATATTTGGAATGATGATGGTGATATTCAGCTTGCAATATGTTGTGGGAATATGTGGAAAAAACAACTTCTAACTTCATCGTGAGATTGGCAAAAATTTTTAGGGAAACTGTTGGATAGTATGCAGTGTGTTTCAACACATTCAGGGTTTCTTTTTAGATCACGATTGGTACAACCTCAATGTATTTTCCTTCTCGAGGGCAAACTATAACAGAATTGGTCCTGAAAATATATCAGTACTGCCTGGTCCATTACCGTTTCAGTTGGAATATTTGTTGTATGATGAACCCTGTTGGTGGTGAAACATAATGTATGTCTTCAAAGTTCCATGTAAAAAATACTCCGATGAATAAAAAACAATTTATTTTCGCAAGACATTTATTCACATAAAAGTTTTTAGGTTATTATTTGTACATCATCACCATTTCTGAACAAAATATGCTAGGATATAGAACTACAGATATTGAATTTTCGATGTTCCGTTCCCAGAAGTATATCGGGAAAAACCCTAGTTCCATAAATCTTCGACGTTCTCAAGTTTTTTCAATCGCATGGGTAAACCATTCTTGGGCGCGTACAATACGCTTTTGGGTGTGAATTCTATTGGTACGGGTGTTTCTGCACATTTCTCAACTTCAAAGTGGGTTATGACATGAATCACACCCAACTGAGCACTCAGAAGACCAAACCGTTCACCTGAAAATTGTTGAAATCTGATAATAATATCGAGGTTATTTATAGATAAATATAGGTGGAGGCAGAAATTTTTGGTTTCACTTTAGTAGTTTCACTTTTTATAGTTTTTTATTGTTTCCGATCATGGTGAGCTTCAAGCCTGGAGGAAATTATTTACTTTCTTCACACTGTTATTATGAATATTTTTGTCAAATACAAACACACTTGGTTCAGAAGGTATACTAACCACCGTTGAATAAAAAGAGACTTAAGTAATGTACATATCATGAAACACATCATATCTTCATACATGTATATTATATGCGGGATCTCACGACAATGTCTCACATATATCAAATTACAAGCGATAACAACTTCTCGCGAAATAGCTGATAGTGCAGCGTCAGCAAGTGGTCGCATTTCATTTCCCACAATGCCAATGCTGACACTATATTCCAGACATTATAAATAGGTCCCGCGAGACCATGAGATTTATTCAGTCACTAATAAGTCAGTACTTAAGTAGTACTCATATTTTAAAAACAGTTGTTCATTGTTAAACAAGTATCTGAAATAAATCATTTCAACTTCATCAAGTGTTTTCCACGGTGGTAGTAACCAGCCTTGTATCATTTTTCAAAAAATCAAAGAGATAAAACCAGATATAACATGTATATTTTCGATTGATCGCAACGTTTCAGAAAAATTACGATTCTCGTAATCGGAGCAAGGGAAATATTTAAAATAAACATACTGCATGCACATTTGGTTTATTAAACTCATAGTCATTAATCCCCAATAAGTGAACCGAAAGTGGCAAATGAGAGAAACAAGTCGACATTTTGGTTTCCATGATTCTCAATGAATGTCCTGCCTAAAATTTATGACCAAATGAGGATAAGTTTATTTCCAATATCTTCAAATACACGTCCTCACATAATGAAAAGTTATAGTCTTCCAAAAAGGAACAAGGTTGGTTAGTACGCCGAATTTATCTATCATATTCTTTCCATGAATCCCCGATTTTCCTATTCCTCAGTTGTTTTTCAGATTGTCTGAGTTATTGTGATATTCTGAAAGGCACTTACAATTGAAGAAACAATTGAAATGTATTTTATCATAGTTTAGTCATCGAATTTCATCGAAATGAATTTCAGTTAATATCATATGAACGTTTGAATGGTTTTGATTACCTAAACAAACTCTTGGACCCTCCCCAAATGGAAGGTAGAATAAACCGTCCATATTATGAGTTTTTTTCGTAAACCTTTCTGGGTTATATATTTGCGGCTCTGGAAAATACTTCTCGTCCTTGTGTAATCCTGCTACAGGAATGGCAACCTTCATTCCTTTCTCTATCACCAAATTTGTTCCTGGTAACTGATAATCCGAAGTGCATTCCCTGTCCATAAAAGGTAACACTGGATACTTGCGAAGAGTTTCTGGAACAAGAATATTATTCCAATAGACATATAAATAGCAATATGATATTATGGGTATGGGGTCAAAAAATGTAAGTAGCCTAGAAACTAGCAACAAATTATATTATGTTTTCTCGGTTTCAATTTGTAGATATGCAAGGTGTTTCCAGATGATGTCTCCAATCCAAGAAAATGTTTTTTTGTCATATTCCAAGGAAAGGGAGACATACATGATTACACAAAAACTGGGTTTCAAAATCCAAATAAAAATTGATTCCGCATCACCAGTTTCCGAGCTCATTATATTGAAACTATATGTTTTTCATGACACATAAACAAGAGACTTCTTTTGATGCACTTATTCAAGTTCAAACCGATTATTTCAGAGATATATATGCTCTTATTTTATTTGGTTGGGGAGTTTGAGAAAAAATTACTAGTTACAACGTCAAATGTCATATTCTACAAAATGTCTGTGAGAGTTCTGCACAAGTTCCTCGGGAATTAATACTATCATTTTAACGGAATTCGGGAAAAATTATTGTATATCTGGAGTTTTGTTTGATGGAAAGTATCTTCCAACATTATTTTCATCAACAATTGAGCAGAATACAAATAACGCCCAATTAGATTATCTGACAATAATATCCTAGTGACACCTTGTATATATTTTTTTCAGCTGTCACGTTGACAAAACTTTGGAAAAATAATATATAACAACCGCCGGCCCGTTCGGAAATTTGTTCTACAGCCTAAACAGCAAGTTTCTTTTCAACGGTTTTCGTCCACCTTAACTGAAACAGTTGGAGTGGAAATTAATTTTGGGATATTCTGAGAAACACTTTCACACCAGTTTGGTCCAAGTAAACAATTGTTCTCTTCATTGTAGTGAGTACTAACTTTTGAAAATTATTTCAATCTATAATGAATAATGTCAGATTTTCTGCAAACCACTCTGGTACTACCCGTTTTCCTCCCTATTCTCACCTCTGAATGAAGGTTATAATATATAAGTAAAGTATATTAGGATCTTTTCCATGTTTCGGATGATTTCAACACTTTTCGAAATATTTGCAAGATAGAGTTTTTTTTATTTTTCACTCATTTGTTAATGACTCATTCCTTTTTTCAAATGAAATTTAAAATTTTTGACAAAATAATCTGGTGGTGGTGGACGATCGGATGGATGAAAAAACTTTTTTCTTACGCTACTACGCTACCATCCAATGTAACCAGGATAGTCTTACCCATATGTGAGTACAGGGAATTGATATTGAGGTCCAAATAACAAAAACTAGTGTCAAACTGAAAAAGGCGCCCAAAAACCTGACAGTGTAATAATTTGCATGCATATTATTTTCCGATTCTTCTCCTCGAGTGTATCTTGGAGTTTAAACTCACATTTTATTTTCGGTAAGGGTGTTTCAGATTCTTAGCTCTAGAATAATACATCATTGAATTCCAGTTATCGGTGAATACTCAACATTTCTCCTTCACAATGTTATATATCTATTGCTGGCGAAAAAAAATTAAAGAATGAGAAAATATCTCCACACACAAGTGAACGTCTTCTACAACAACTCTACAATAATATTTTGTATTTCCAAAGAGAATGAGGGGACCGTTTCTTTGTCAGGAGATTTAATTGACAAAAGTTATTTTCAGAAAAATTTGTATTCTTTGCAGTTATGAAGTTAAATTCTAAACGAATTGTGTTTATTACCAGAACTGTCACTCACCATAAATACAACTCTTCAAATATTTCATTTCCTGAACTGCTTCGTATGTGACACCCCCATGTGCTCTGCTGACTTTGAAAATTTCGTCTCTCAATTTATCTTGTATATCTTTGTTCAGACATAACTCATATAAAGTGAAAGATATAGTACTACTAGTAGTTTCGAATCCAGCTGCGAACACCATTATGGCTTGGCCACAAACTCTTTTGTCGGCTGTAAAATATAAAAAATATCATCGAGTATGGAGTGCTCTTCCAAGCAGGTTCGATGTTGGTATTTACGTTTCAATTTGTCTGAAATGAAGTTTTTGTCTTCTGATCGCATAAAATATTCATTGTCCAATCAATGTCGGAACAATCATTTTTTCGAATGAAATTGTATATTGCTCGTTAGTTTTTCAAATATTCCTAAAAAATCAACCACAACATGGATTGTGGAAAGATATCCACTAGAGAAGTACAAGAGTGGAAAACTCCAGAAATGAGCCAGATATGAACCAAGTCATCTAAGAACAATTTTTTCAGGCCAGCATCAACCAGAGAATTCATACATTTATATCTTATGACTTAAAGGCATATTCCTTCATGCTCTGTGTTTGAAAATGGAAAAAACATAGACGATCGCAAAGAGGTCAAATATAATGCATCACCGAAATACATTGCAGCAAACAATATAAGAAGGGAGATGCATGTGGAGTAGCTCGAAAACATTTTCCATTTTTTGATACCACAATTACCTTTTTTTTAATATCAATGCACCTTTTGTTTCCGGAATGTGAGGTAATTGTGTTCATAAACTTTCACAGTTTCGAAATTCTGGTCTGAGAAGACTGATACTCAATTCTCTTCTCCTGAAGATGCTAACCTTTTTAGCGAAGCGCGCGTCGAGTGCGAAAATATCAGTTTGGTGTTAGGGTAATTGATCTCTAGGAAAAGTTTTGACTGATAATGAAAATATAAATTCTGATATACTGAAGGAAATTATCGAAGCTAAAACTCAAATAATCCATGGAAAAGGAAAAGTTATAGTGGAGCTTCAAGAGAAGATTATACTACTGAGGAAGAAAATTAGCTTCATGGAGAATCTCTGGAAAGAAGTGCATGATATTGAAATGGAACTAATGAGTTTGAAGTAATTGAAGCGAATCAACGGGGTGCCAACAATTATTATTAGAGAAGCCTACTCTCAAACAGTTCAGGAAGCCCAGATTGAAAATGAAAAGAAATTGATGATAGTGAATCCCAACAGAAAACAAGACGTTAATAAAACGAAGAAGGATATGAATGATAAATTAAATATTTCGCAGTTGAATATTACGTTGTCGAAAATTCAACCATTGAAGAACGGAGGATTGATGATTTCATTCGAAAATGAAGATGCAAGAGCAAACTTGCAGAGAGAAACTGAAGAAAAACTTGGTAACGAATTTGAAATAACAGAACCAGAAAAGAAGAAACCGATGCTGAAAATTGTGGGTATGGACGGACGAGGAATATGAAGAGAAGTTCATTAACATAAAAAAAAAGATAATAAATGTATACCTAACAGAAGATTGTGATATCAAGTTGATTTTAATTGAAAAAATGAAAACACGTTTTCAAGTAATGATAGAATGCGATAAAAAATCACTATGCGATTTTGAAAACAGATACTTATGCTTTGTATAAATTTTTCAATATGTTCTGTCTATGAACACTACAATGTGAGACGATGTTACAAATGTAGTGGTTTTCAGCACTATTATGATAAATGTACTAGACAACAAGTTTGTCTTTAATGTGGTTCATCTCAACATTCAGCTCATGAGAATGCATCTGATCCTACATTTGTGGTATGTCCAAATTGTACCGATATTAATGTTGAATTCGATCTTGAAATAGATGCTAAATATTGTCCTTTCGTCAGAAATTGTCCAATTTTTCTGAAAGAAATCGAGAGAGAAGAAAATCTCTTCAATATAGCAACCATTAGTAAAGACGATTACAAATAAAAATATTCTATACGTGAACATACAAAGTTTCTTAAAAAACAAAACACAACTTGAATTCACCATAAATAAATGGAAAATATTATTATTTGTTTGACAGAAACACAAAGAACTATAATATAAATGTTTCCTCAATATTTTATATGAATTTTTTTTTTTTGGATATTAGGCATTGATACAATCATTGAAAAATTGAAATATAGGTTGTTTTCAATGTATCGCTCGTCTCTTGCTAGTCATGCAGAATTTTTGAACAAATTTGAACAATTTCTGGAAGAAAGTATTGTTGTTCATCAAGGTAATCACGGGTGACTTCAATATGAAAGTTAATGAAAATAAAAATATATTACAGTTTCCTGTATGATTTTCACTCACAATGGGTTTTGTAAACCCATATGGATTTTCATCAAGTATCGGCCAGTTCAATTCAGTTAATGAAAATCTCAACATTGTCAATATTCTCAGAGCACAATCGATCTGATTTCGACGAATGAAAAAAACTTGAATCACTTTTATTTGTTAGTGAAATCTTTTTGTTTGAGTTACCTGAAAATAGGAATTCATAATTCGGCATGCATCAAACGGATTTGGCATACTTTCAACAATTTGATTTTGTTTAATAATCTGGCTGGCATAAGAATGTCAGCGTGACCTAATAAACCTCTCGCACTTATACTGCCAACCTGAATAAGACCAAACTGCATGCCATCCATCCATATCAATAGATGACTGTGGCTCCGATTATCAAAACAGGAAGGCTGTCTACCCAAACACTTGAGACCTGACTCTCTTTTATCAGCATGACGCCATCGTCGCTTCTCATTGAAGAACACACCCATCAAAAATTCAAACGGCACTAGATTGAAACCACCACCTTCAACTCCTCGAAAGAGCTACGGTAGGACTAGCAAATCCTCAAGTGTGGTGCTCTACGTTATGTGGGATTCAACCCATTGGTGTTCATTCAGAGATCAATAAACCCAACACCAAATATTAAACATTTGTAGATGTTAACTCAAAAATATATTTCTCCTGTCACTAAAACGTAAAACGTTCATCGAGTGCGGGTATTTTCAATTCAATGTTGGGGTATTCATCGATTCAATTTAAAATATCCGAAAATAATAATTATTGTTCTAAAATTGTTCTAAAATTGTTCGTTTCCGTTAACCAGCTGACGAACGTCAACCCTCAGAAGTCGAAACTTGTGCGAGCAATGGATCAACGAGGCCTTACCTTTTAACGTGCGATTACCCAGCACGGTGGCCCGGCGAGGATTCGAACCCCGGCCTTCCGCTTGATAGGCAGATATGCTAACCACTACACTACCGAGACCCAAGAGATCCCTCATCTGAATAAAATAATTACCTGACTCCCCTGATAATCCCTCAGATTTCTTCAAGTCGATTAGTAGATCCACAAAATCATTAACTCTAGTATTGCTCATCTCTCTTGATTTCATCGTGTGTGTGAATGCATCGGAGAAGTAATTTATAACAGCTCTTGGGAAAATATTAATGCGGAAAAGTGGGACCAACTCCTTTTTTATTAAATAGACCGTTTGTGCAGAAATATTTCTATACGAAAATTCGACCATTTTTTTCCCATATTTTCGAAAATCAGACTCCGTTTCGTCGAAACAGTATGCGTCAATTCCAAATGCACATTTAGCTATAACATTGGTGGTGTATTTGGCAGATATATCTTTAACCTCGACTTTTTCAATATTCTTTTCTAAGCATGTCACCAAATCTTTCCCGACACCATGAATTAAAGGAAACATCGTTTTCAGTCTTCCTGACGTGAAAACTGAACTCAGTCTTTGTCTGTCTTTTTTCCACTCGGCACCTTTCTGGAGGAACATGAAATGTTGCATAATCTCATCATGTCTGGGTTCACCAGTACCTCTATTTATGAAATTACCAGAGTCCTTGACCAACACGTGCTGAATTAATTTAGGATCTCTTAGTACCAGTACGGGCTCATCAAACATGAATATACCAAAAAATTTTTCACTGGTGGATAAATATAATGGGACCAACCAATCACCCAGACATTTCTTCAAGAGAACAAGGTCCCTTAAGTTTCCTACAAAGGGTAAGGGACTTGGATAATAAACTCCTCGTTTCTTCCAATAATCGAACTTCCTCACGCTGTATCTCCATAGTAAAACCACGAAGGCAAATGTAGCAAATGCCAAGTACAGTATCCAGGACGACGCTCGTAACATCTGTGGAATATTATGTAGTAAACATCAACTATCGTCAAGTTCAGTAATGACCTAGGGTGTTGAGTAGATATTTATGCCCTATCTAATAAAGCGGCAATCTGAAAAAGGCATGGGCATACACATCTTCTACTACCCGTGGGACATACAAAATTTTTCGTTACACTAGTTGACTATCGCAACTAGAATATATACATAAATATCAATAAGTTCTCATTACAAAACTATATACAATTGTTGCAGACTGACGCTTTCAAACAAAGCTTCAGACTGAAACAAAGTTTTATAATTCCATCTCTGAGTAAAATGTATTTATGGCTGGGCCATAAAGTGAACTTCACACCCGCACAGGCATAACTATTATAATTTTATTTAGTTGATAACTGAGCAATTGAAACACAATGGTGTACTATTGAGACAAAAAGTTATGCTGTACAAAAAACAGGAAGAGATGAAGGAAAACTCTATAAGATATTTGCAAAAGAAAAACAGAAGCCACTCAAGCAGTTATTTTGTTTCAGGGAAAAATATCCAACTCATTCAATATTGATGAAGAAGGTATATGAAAATCTCATTTTTGTTGTACCCACATGAATATACCCCAAAATAGTTTTTTTCTTGGATAATATTACGATGAGCCTTCAATAATAATCCGGTCAATCTAGACCTAAAAATGAGAGCGAAGGTGCATAAATTCCCATCAAACTGAAAATCAGTAAGATTGTTGATTTTTTCGCGTATTTCAGCGAAACTGTAAGTTTTATCATAAAAATATCTCAGGCAAAAATTGTAGATCATAAAATAATCTACAAATTATGTATCAATACTTCATTTCCTCCGAGCCACCGTTTTTGAGATATAACGTATTTAAAAAGTTGTTCAAGTTGTTTTTCTATCGGTGATTGTAATTTTTACTTAAAATATAAAATATACATAAGTTATAACTTTAAGAATATCAGGTCGAATGAAACCCACTCCCTTACTTCAGACGCCACTGTAACTTCGAGACAACATCTTTCTCTTGTTCTATTGTGTGCGTGGCTAGGGTCTTATACCTGTTATAATAAATGAAATACCGTTAGTCTTGAGCGACACTCTGTAGTGAAATCACGTGTTTATACTAACCTATATCGTGGTGTTTTGACTTTTATAACCAAAAACGTCTGAATACTGTTTTATTTGTGCTAAACTATAAAGTGAAAGTAAAATTGTTACTGTTGAACGTGGTATGGAGTCATTAATAGTGACTTGTCACTATAAAAATTGAACTTCGCCTTTTATTTTCATTCAAATTGTAGTCAATTTTCTGTTTTCGTTTTTTTGTTGTAAAATCACGACATGAGAATAATAAAGACATTTATTATTATTATTATTATTATTATTAATTAATGGAAGTATCGAAAGAGCAGATGAATTTTCGGAATTTTTGAAAAATCAGAAAGACCCTACAGACTGGGGTTGGAAGTTGGTCGACAATACATTGGAACCAGTTCAAACTTTACTCCCACCTGCACCGGAAAAACTGCTGAACACAATTTTTTGCAACTGCAAAAAGGGATGCAGTACTAAATGTGGTTGCAAAGAAGTCGGACTGTTTTGTTCTCTGGAATGTACAAACTGTCAAGGTCGGTGGTGCTCCAATGTTGAATCACTAACAGAGGATACATCGCTATTGACGCAATTTACTTGCACTCAGAATGAAGAAGAAGAAAGGGAAGAGTTCAACGGTTACAATTCAGACGAATAAAATTCATCACTTTTTTAATTTACATCGCTTTTTCCAATATTTACAAATTTCTGTAATTTTGCAATAGTTTCAAATTAAACAGGAACACATTTGCCCGGTGGAGTAGGCCTACGGGGGAAACTACGTTAAAAACAAGCGCTAAGTACTACCTCTACCTTATAGGTGGCGTGGAAACGTGTGCATATTATGACGATTGCAACTTATACAACTTTTTGAATCGTTATATCTCGAAAACGGTGGCTCGCAGGAAAAAAAGTATGTATACATTTTCTGTAGATTATTCTATGATCTACAATTTTTCTTTGAAAAATTTTTATGATAAAACTCACCGTTTCGCTGAAAATCGTGAAAAACTCATTTTTTTTACCTTTGACTTTGAATTAAATTTTTTCCATACAGGGGAAAGATGAGGAAATTTCAAATTTTATTTTCAATCATATTTTTAACAACCTCACTGATTTTCAGCTTGACCATTTCATCACATAACAATATAATATTGATCGTTTCATGTTCATACATTCTTAGAGTGTTTTCCATTGATGTTCGTCAAACAAATGAAAGGTCAAACTTCAAAGATTAGGTATCTCGGTTATTATTATCTGTATTGAAGTATTCGCGATTATGTTACAACTAAGGACCGATTTTATCCCTACGAAAACACTTTCATGATAGTGAAATTCGGTGATGTAAATCCCCAATAAGTGAACCGAAAGTAGCAAATGAGAGAAACAAGTCGACATTTTGGTTTCCATGATTCTCAATGAATGTTCTGCCTAAAATTTATGACCAAATGAGGATGAGTTTATTTCCAATATCTTCAAATACACGTCCTCACATAATGGAAAGTTATAGTCTTTCAAAAAGGAACAAGGTTGGTTAGCACGCCAAATTTATCCATTATATTCTTTCCATAAAATTTCAGTTAATATCATATGAACGTTTGAATGGTTTTCATTACCTAAACAAATTCTTGGACCCTCCCCGAATGGAAGGTAGAATATACCGTCCATATTATGAGTTTTTTCCATAAACCTTTCTGGGTTATATCTTTGCGGCTCTGGAAAATACTTCTCGTCCTTGTGTAATCCTGCTACAGGAATGGCAACCTTCATTCCTTTCTCTATCACCAAATTTGTTCCTGGTAACTGATAATCCGAAGTGCATTCCCTGTCCACATAAGGTAATACTGGATACTTGCGAAGAGTTTCTGGAACAAAAATTTTATTCCAATAGACATATAGATAGCAATATGATAGTATGGGTACGGTGTCAAAAAATGAAAGTAACCTAGAAACTAGCAACAAATTATATTATGTTTTCTCGGTTTCAATTTGTAGATATGCAAGGTGTTTCCAGATGATGTCTCCAATCTAGGAAAATGTTTTTTGTCATATTTGAAGGAAAGAGAGACATATATGATTACACAAAAAGTGGGTTTCAAAATTCAAATAAAAATTGATTCCGCATCACCAGTTTCCCATCTAATTATAATGAAACTATATGTTTTTCATGACACATAGAGTAAACAAAAGTCTTTTTTTGATGCACTTATTCAGGTTCAAACTGATTATTTCAAAGATATATATGCTCTTATTTTATTTGGTTTTGGAGTTTGAGAAAAAATTACTAATTACAACGTCAAACGTCCTATTCTACAATATGTCTCTAAAGAGTTCTGCACAAGTTCTTCAGGGGTTAATAATATCATTACAAACAGAAAAAATAATTCTATATCTGGAATTTTGTTTGATAGGAAGTATCTTTCAACATTATTTTCATCAAAAATTGAGCAGAATACAAATAACGCCCAGTTGGATTATCTAACAATAATATCCTAGTGACACCTTGTATATATTTTTTTCAGCTGTCACGTTGACAAAAAAAGCATCATAACGTTGGAAAAATAATATATAACAACTGGCGGCCCGTTCGGAAATTTGTTCCACAGCCTAAACAGCAAGTTTCTTTCCAACGGTTTTCGTCCACCTTAATTGAAACAGTTGGAGTGGAAATTAATTTTGGGATATTCTGAGAAACACTTTCACACCAGTTTGGCCCAAGTAAACAATTGTTCTCTTCGTTGTAGTGAGTACTAACTTTTGAAAATTATTTCAATCTATAATGAATAATGTCAGATTTTCTGCAAACCACTCTGAGACTAACCCGTTTTCCTCCCTATTCTCACCTCAGAATGAAGACTATGATATATAAGTAAAATATATTAGAATCTTATCCACATTTCGGATGAGTTCACTTCAAGAGGTTGTTTTATTTTTCACTCATTTGTTAATGACTCATTCATTTTTTCAAATGAAATTTTTGACAAAAAAATCTGGTGGAGGTGGACGATCGGGTGGATGAAAAAACTTTTTTCTTACGCTACTATCCAATGTAACCAGGATAATATTACTCATATGTGCGTACAGGGAATTGATATTGAGGTCCAAACAACAAAAACTAGTGTCAAACTCAAAATGGCGCCCAAAAACGTGACAGTGTCATAATTTGCATGCATATTCTTTCCGATTCTTCTCCTCGAGTGTATCTTGGAGTTTAAACTCACATTTCATTTTTGGTGAGGGTGTTTCGGATTCTCAGCTCTAGAAATAATACATCATTGAATTCCAGTTATCGGTGAATACTCAACATTTCTCCTTCACAATGTTATATATCTATTGCCGGGATGAAAAAATATCTCCACACACAATAATATTTTGTATTTCCAAAGAAAATGAGGGGACCGTTTCTTTGTCAGGAGATTTAATTTACAAAAGTTATTTTCAAAAAAATTTGTATTCTTTGCAGTTATGAAGTTAAATTCTAAACGAATTGTGTGTTTATTACCAGAACTGTCACTCACCATAAATACAGCTCTTCAAGTATTTCATTTCCTGAACTGCTTCGTATGTGACACCCCCATGTGCTCTGCTGACTTTGAAAATTTCTGCTCTCAATTTATCTTGTATATCTGTGTTCAGACATAACTCATATAAAGTGAAAGATATAGTAGAACTAGTAGTTTCGAATCCAGCTGCGAACACCATTATTGCTTGGCCACAAACTCTTTTGTCTGCTGTAAAATATAAAAAATATCATCGAGTATGGAGTGCCCCTCACAGCAGGTTCGATGTTGGTATTAACGTTTCAATTTTGTCTGAAATGAAGTTTTTGTCTTCTGATCGCATAAAATATTCATTGTCCAATCAATGTCGGAACAATAGTTTCATCTTGAATATGTTTATTGATCTGTTGGGAAATTGTTAATTTTTTCGAATGAAATTATATATGGCTCTTAAGTTTTTCAAATATTCCTAGAAAACCAACCACAACATGAATTTATGGAAAGATGTCCACTAGAGGAATACAAGAGTGGAAAACTCCAGAAATGAGTCAGATATGAACCATATCATCTAAGAACAATTCGTTCAGGCCAGCATCAACCAGAGAATTCATATATTTATATCTTATGACTAGAAGGCATATTCCATCATGCTCTGTGTTTAAAAATGGAAAAAACATGGACGATCGCAAAGAGGTCAAATTTAATGCATCACCGAAATACATTGCAGCAAACAATATATCCTAAGGGAGATGCATGTGGAGTAGCTTGAAAAATGTTTCCATTTTGTGATACCTCAATTACCTTTGTTTTAATATCAATGCACCTTTTGTTACTTTGATTCCGGAATGTGAGGTAATTGTGTTTATAAACTTTCACAGTTTCAAAATTCTGGTCTGAGAATCTGTTCTCTTACATGTCGTTCTAAACTACAGATCCCTCAAAAAAAGATATACAGCATCATACAGAAAAAAAATGTTTGAAAAAACAGCATCATACAGAAAAAAAATGTTTGAAAAAACATCGAAGTTTTAAGAAATGAAGAAGATTTGATAACTTTCACTGTAGAATAACACCTTTTCTCTCTGTTCTCAAATAAGAACATTTCAAAAGATTTCGTGGAAAAGAGCAGGTATAAGTACCTACTGACCCATAGAGCTATAAATACAAGCTATGCGGCAAAAATTGCATTGACCTATCATTCAATGTTAGATTAGGTTATGCGTATAAAATACACATCATCAGAATAAAGCTTAATATGGCGACATATATTTGTGGATATGTAATTTTTACAGCTAGAAGAATGCTAAACAAAATGTTTCAAAGTCCTCTGAAAATCATTAGGCTCAACTTGGAAAGGAAAGGCAGTGTTTCGGTATCAAGGGATTTTTTGTGGCCCTCAGAAGGACTTATTTTTTTCGAATGATGTGTGAAACTCATGTGAGGATAGATATCATGCAATTGTCAGAGACAAGTGTCACTATTATCAGTCTTCAAAAGTATAAAAATACTATACAATTAAACTGTCATAGTACAGTATAAAAGAGTCCGATATATCGATTATTATTGCCGAAAACGTTATAGAAATTGGATATATACTAGCAAATTGAAGAAAAACTAAAAATTTTGAATTTGACATCGACTAAAATGTCAAAATCTTATGGTGGATTCATGCAACAATCGTAGCTCGGAAATCGGAACTCGCAACAAAATATAAACCATTCATGCAGCAATCTCAAGAGCTGTTGAATCGTAAGAGTGGAAATTTGTTCAATATATTACGAATTCCGACTTAATATACCTGCATGAACGTTTTCATTGAAAGATATCGACTCAACTTCTTCCTTACGACTTGCGAATTCCGAGTTACGATTGCTGCATGAATCCACCATTAGACAAAAAAGGATTCAAAATTCCCGAGAAGGAATGATTGTATTAAATGGAAACTTGACTGATAATGAAAATATAAATTCTGATATACTGAAGGAAGTTATCGAAGCCAAAACTCAAATAATCCATGGAAAAGGGGAAAGTTATAGTGGAGCTCCAAGAGAAGAATATACTACTGAGGAAGAAAATTAGCTTCATGTAAAATCTCTGGAAAGATGTGCAGGATATTAAAATGGAACTGATGAGTTTGAAGTCATTGAAGCGAATTAACGGGGTGCAAACAATTATTATTAGTGAAGCAAAGATTGATTCAAGAATTGATATCATCGGCTCTAATTCCAGTGCAGAATATGAAAAGAAATTGATGATAGTGAATCCCAATAGAAAACAAGACGTTAATAAAACGAAGAAGGATATGAATGATAAACTAAATATTTCGCAGGTGAATATTACGTTGTCGAAAATTCAACCATTGAAGAACGGAGAATTGATAATTTCATTCCAAAATGAAGATGCGAAAGCAAAATTGCAGAGAGAAACTGAGGAAAAACTTGGTAACGAATTTGAAATTACAGAACCAGAAGAGAAGAAACCGATGCTGAAAATTGTAGTTATGGACGGACGAGGAATATGAAGAGAAGTTCATTAACATAATGAAAAAAGAAAATAAATATATTCTCAACAGAAGCTTGTGATATCAAGTTGATTGTGATGAAAAAAATGAAAACACGTTTTCAAGTACTGATAGAATGAAAACAGATACTTATGCTTTTTATAAAAACGAAGTTACAAATGTAGTGGCTTTCAGCACTCTTTTGATAAATGTACTAGACAACAAGTTTGTCTTTAATGTGGTTCATCTCAACATTCAGCTCATGAGAATGCTTCTGATCCTACATTTGTGGTATGTCCAAATTGTACCGAAATTATTGTTAAATTCGATCTTGAAATAGATGCTAAACATTGTCCTTTCGACAGAAATTGACCAATTTTTCTGGAAAAATCGAGAGAGAAGAAAATCTTCTCATAATAGCAACCATTAGAAAAGACGAATAAAAATAAAAATATTCTATACGTGAACATACAAAGTTTCTTAAAAAACAAAACACAACTTGAATTCACCATAAATAAATGGAAAATATTATTATTTGTTTGACAGAAACACAAAGAACTATAATATAAATGTTTCCTTAATATTTCATATGAACAAAAATGTGTGGATATTAGGTATTGATACAATCATTGAAAAATTGAAGTATAAGTTGTGTTCAATGTATCACTCGTCTCATGCTAGTCAGAATTTTTGGACAAATTCGAACAATTTCTGGAAGTATTATTGAAAAATCCATTATGGTAATCACGGGTGATTTCAATATGAAAGTTAATGATAATCTCAACATTGTTAACATTCTCAGTACAATCGATCTGATTTTGACGAATGAAAAAAACTTGAATCACTTTTGTTTGTTAGTGAAATCTTATTGTTTGAGTTACCTGAAAATAGGAATTCATAATTCGGCATACATCAAACGGATTTGGCCTACTTTCAACAATTTGATTTTGTTTAATAATCTGGCTGGCATAAAAATGTCAGCGTGACCTAATAAACCTCTCCGCTTATACTGCCAACCTGAATAAGACCAAACTGCATGCCATCCATCCATATCAATAGATGACCGTGGCTCCGATTATCAAAACAGGAAGGCTGTCTACCCAATAATTTTAGACCTGACTCTCTTTTATCAGCATGACGCCATCGTCGCTCCTCTTTGGAGAACACACCCATCGAAAATTCAAACGGCACTAGATTGAAACCACCACCTTCAACTCCTCGATAGAGCTACGGTAGGACTAGCAAATCCTCAAGTGTGGTGCTGTACGTTATGTGAGATTCAATTCAATTCAATGTTGGGGTATTCATTCATTCAATTTAACCATAGATTAAAGAAAACAGGAGATGGAACATGAATATTGAATATACAAATCAATGTGCGCTGATCCTGCCAAATATTCAGAGTTGAAGCCTAGGAGTGGGGAGAGGTACAGAGTAGTATTCAGGAAAAATATCAGTTATTTTGCCCAAAGTCGTATTTGAATTGAAATGAAGATGGTTTTCCCAAATTTCATATACTTTGAATAGTTCATATAACCATAACCAGGAACATACACTTTCACAATGAATAGTTCATATACCCACGACCAGGGGCGTGCAATTTCATAATGAATGGGATTTCATATAAGTCAAATAAAACTCTCCTCAGGTTGCAAATTCATTTTCGAATCTACTGAAGATTCATTGGCACTTTACAGTTTTATTAGGCATTGTATAATTACATGTTATAATCCTATAGTATGCTACTGCCAGCAAATTCAAAAATATTAAGAATGAAAGTAAAGAATATACACAAAATTGGATTATATAGTTCAGGAAATGAAGCATTTTGGCTCGCAATTTTTTCGTCTACCATGGATTTACCTGAAATTTTCAAGGAAGGTAGGAAGTAGCTCACGAATCATTTTCTATATCATGGCGCTGTACGCTAGAGCCTTGGGGGTGGTTGCCACCCCATCACGGGGGTAGAAATTTTTCATCACATTTCAACTGTAAGAATCGACGGAAAAATTAATTCTAAGAAAAACATGTTCTATAATTTTTTTTGTAAAAGTAATATTTTTTGAGTTGTTCGAAGTGGAAAGTAACAGTTTTTTAACGAAAAAATCGACTTTTTCAAATGGTATTTTGAAAATAACTCTAAAACTATGCATTTTATCAAAAAAAGGGTGGACAGGCAAATTGTAGCTTTCGAAAAAACAAAAACTATGCTTTCTTTTCAATTTTCCTACGACACATACGAACTGAGATACAGCAAATTAATGCTTAGCTTTTTTCGTCAAATGTATAAATTGGAAGATTCAAAGCGAAATAAGGAGAAAAATTTGCATTTTTTGAAGAAAGCTCATGGAATCTCTCTTGAAGTATTCAATTGAAGCTTTCAAACAAATGAAGAAATATCTTTCTAACATGAAAATTGACCCACTTATGATCAAAATTAGATCGGTATGTACCCGCTTTTTTCTACGAAAATAAAAACTGTGAAAACAACCTCCAAAGTACCCCCTAACTAAGATTCATCGCCACCCTTCTGTGATTCCCTTTTTATATGTACTATTAATACACCCACGAAGTTAAACCAAATTAAAACGGCTAACTATAGAAAAATTGGGGTTTAAAGAGAAAACGATTTTTTCCAATTTCGTGTTTTTAATCCTTTTCTTATAAATTTCTCCCAAAATACTAAAGATACGACGAAAACGATACAGTACTAAATTGTAGCTTCTTTAATGACAAAAATTTTCCTGTGTGTAGATTTTTTGTGAAGTGAATATTCGGCAAGATATAGCCGTTTAACACCTAAATTTGCGACCGGACTTCACCTCAGTCAAGCGCTTTAAACTCACCCCATTTGAAAATTAAGGGATCTTAAGTAATTTGATTCACATAGTCTCATAGCTCTTGAAAAGTTCTAGAAAATTGTTCCAGGAAAAAATTTTCTAACACCTAAAATGAAGGAGCTATGCCTAAAAACGATCAATTTTTTTTTGAGAAATTTGAATTACCCCCTTCGGAGCGTAGTAATCTACGGTATATTCGGCCGTTATACGTTATATGTTCCACTTTTTCCATTCATATTGGAAGACAGAGAAGAAGAAAAATCTGCTCGCGTGTGTGAGTGTATATTTCGTTGATTCCTCACCAGTGTATTCTAAAGTTCGAAGACATATTATGAAAAGTTCGAGCTTTTACCATTTTTTTAGCTTAATTTCCTGAAAACTAATATAGTTTATTTCATAATTCATGGTAACACTTGAAACTCTAAAGTTATTGACCTTTGAATAAAAAAAGTTTATTAAACACCGATCTAACACTTTTAGATTTATCAAATATATATATTGAAGATATATGAGTTTTATCAAATTACTGAAATCGGAAGACGAAAACGTCTGTTCCCTGAAATGTTCACGAAGTGATTTGAATAAATCACGACACAGCAACATATTCAATACTTGTATATTAAGGAATTTCACATTGCATGCAGGATTATTTTCATTCAAATAATTTTGCATGATCTTTTCTGCAGTTGTGCAAATGGTGATCACATCTTCAGAGGGATATATCAACGAGGCATATCTATCGCAATATTTGAGATGGCTTGTGGAAATCAAAACGCAATATTCGAACGATATGGAATTACCATCGCGATTTATCCCGACTTCAACTCCGAATGTGGAACAACTACGGCCCTGTTGTCCTGGCCATTCCCATCAAAACCATACCGCACTCATAACAGACTTACTGGAATAGATGAACAGATTTCATATCCTTCTTATAATTTTAACTGAAGTAGTATCTGCATCGCTTTACAACACACCGTGACAGTTTTTACCGAAAAAGTTCACGAAACACATGACGTTGACACTTAATAACAAACTCTGACATCCTTCAAATCGGTACGTTGGTGGGGATATACGATTTGATTGGCGGACCTTAGGAGTGGGAATATCAGGGGAAATTGGCAGAGTGCGCAGTTGACCATGTTCTATCTCCTGTTTTCTTTAATCTATGAATTTAACATATCCGAAAATAATTATTGACCCAAAAGATCCCTCATCTGAATAAAATAATTACCTGCTTCCCCTGATAATCCCTCAGATTTCTTCAAGTCGATTAGTAGATCCACAAAATCATTAACTCTAGTATTGCTCATCTCTCTTGATTTCATCGTGTGTGTGAATGCATCGGCGAAGTAATCTATGGTAGATTTTGGGAAAAAATTAATGCGGAAAAATGGGACCAACTGCTTCTTTATTAAATAGATCGTTTGTGCAGAAGCATTTCTATACGAAAATTCGAACATTTTTCTTCCAAATTTTCGAAAAGCAGACTCCGTTTCGTCGAAACAGTATGCGTCAATTCCAAATGCACATTTAGCTATAACATTGGTAGAGTATTTGGCACATATATCTTTAACCTCGATTTTTCCAATATTCTTTTCTAAGCATGTCACCAAATCTTTCCCGACATCATGAATTAAGGGAAACATCGTTTTCAGTCTTCCTGACGTGAAAACTGGACTCAGTCTTTTTCTGTCTCTTTTCCACTCGGCACCTCTCTGGAGGAACATGAAATTTTGCATAATCTCGTCATGACTGGGTTCACCAGTACCTCTATTTATAAAATTACCAGAGTCCTTGACCAACACGTGCTGAACTAATTTAGGATCTCTTAGTACCAGTAAGGGCTCATCAAACATGAATATACCAAAATATTTTTCACTGGTGGAAAAATATAATGGGACCAACCAATCACCCAGACATTTCTTCATGAGAACAAGGTCTTTCAAGTTTCCTACAAAGGGTAAGGGACTTGGATAATAAACTCCTCGTTTCTTCCAATAATCAAACTTCCTCACGCTGTATCTCCATAGGAAAACCACGAAGGCAAATGTAGCATATGCCAAGTACAGCATCCAGGACGACGCTCGTAACATCTGTGGAATATTATGTAGTAAACATCAAACATCGTCAAGTTCAGTAATGATTATACATGTACCTAGGGTGTTGAGTAGATATTTATGCCCTCTCTAATAAAGCGATAATCTGAAAAAGGCAAGGGCATACACATCTACTACTACCCTTGGGACATACAAACATCTTCGTTATACTAGTTGACTATCGCAACTTGAATATATACGTAAATATCAATAAGTTCTCATTACAAAACTATATACAATCGTTGCTGACTAACGCTTTCAAACAAAGCTTCAGACTGCAGCAAAGTTTTATAATTCCATCTCTAAAGTAAAATGTATTCATGGCCGGGCCATAAAGTGAACTTTACACCCGCACAGGCTTAACTATTATACTTTTATTCAGTTGATAACTGAACAATTGAACCACAATGGTGTACTAATGGGACAAAAAAGCTTTGCTGTTCAAAAAACAGGAAGAGATGAAGGAAAACTCTATAACAAATTTGCAAATGAAAAACAGAAGCCACTCAAGCAGTTATTTTGTTTCAGATAAAGATATCCAACTTATTCAATATTGATGAAGAAGATATATGAAAATCTCATTTTTGTTGTACCCACATGAATATGCAGCAAAATAGTTTTCTTCTTGGATAATACTTCGATGAGCCTTCAATAATAATCCGGTCAATCTAGACCTAAAAATGAGAGCGAAGGTACATAAATTCCCATCGAGCTGAAAATCAGTAAGATTGTTAAAAATATGATTGAAAATAAGATTTGAAAGTTCCCCATCTTTCCCCTGTATGGAAAATTTTTTATTCAAGGTCAAAGGTCAAAAAAATGAGTTTTTCGCGATTTTTCATAAAAATATTTCAGACAAAAATTGTAGATCATCAAATGATTTACAAATAATGTTTCGATACTTTTTTCCTCTGAGCCACCGTTTTCGAGATACTTATAACGTATTTAAAAAGTTGTTATCCATAATATGCATAAGTGCGCCACTCATATACATCTCTCATCTAGAGTTGTTATAGATGTTGAAATAATTTTCTATCGGTGATTGTAATTTATACTTAAAATATGAAATATACATGAGTTATAACTATAAGAATATCAGGTCAAATGAAACCCAGTCCCTTACTCCATACGCCAGTGTAACTTCGAGACAACATCTGTCTCTTGTTCTATTGTGTGCGTAGCTAGGGTCTTATACCTGCTAAAATTAATGAAATATCCCGTTAGTCTTGAGCGACACTCTGTAGTGAAATCACGTGTTTATACTAACCTATATCGTGGTGTTTTGAATTTTATAACAAAAATGTCTGAAAATTTGTGCTAAACTTTTAAGTGAAAGTAAAATTGTTACTGTTGAACGTGGTATGGAGTCATTAATTAATGGAAGTATCGAAAGAGCAGATGAATTTTCGGAATTTTTCAAGAATCAGAAAGACCCTACAGACTGGGGTTGGAAGTTGGTCGAAAATACATTGGAACCAGTTCAAACTTTACTCCCACCTGCACCGGAAAAACTGCTGAACACAATTTTTTGCAACTGAAAAAAGGGATGCAGTGCTAAATGTGGTTGCAAAAAAGTCGGACTGTTTTGTTCTCTGGAATGTACAAACTGTAAAGGCCGGTCGTGCTCCAATGTTGAATCACTAACAGAGGATACATCGCTATTGACGCAATTTACTTGCACTCAGAATGAAGAAGAAGAAGAAAGAGAAGAGTTTGACGGTTACAATTCAGACGAATAAAATTCATCACTATTTTAATTTACATCGCTTTTTCCAATATTCACAAATTTCGGTAATTTTGCAATAGTTTCAAATTAAACAGGATCACATTTGACCGGTGGAGTAGGCCTACGGGGGAAACCACGTTAAAAAAAACGCGCAAGTACTTCCTCAACCTCATAGGGGGCGTGGAAACTTGTGCATATTATGACGATTGCAACTTATACAACTTTTTGAATCGTTATATCTCGAAAACGGTGGCTCGTAGGAAAAAAAGTAAAAATACATTTTTTGTAGATTGATGGTATGATCTACAATTTTTCTCTGAAAAATTTTTATGATGAAACTCACCGTTTCGCTGAAAATCGTGAAAAACAAATTTTTTTGACTTTTGACCTTGAATTAAATTTTTTCCATACAGGGGAAAGAACTTTCAAATTTTATTTTCAATCATATTTTTAACAACCTTACTGATTTTCAGCTTGAAGGGAATTTATGTAGCCTCGAATGTTTGAATTGACCGGAGTATGAGATATAATTGAATTTTGATTCGATCAAAGTGAGTTCTTTCAAATCAAAACATTTTATCACATAACGATATAATATTGATCGTTTCATGTTCATACTTCTTAAAGTGTTTTCCATTGATGTTTGTCAAACAAATGAAAGGTCAAACTTCAAAGATTAGGTAGTCTCGGTCATTATTATCTGTATTCGCAATTATGTTACTACTAAGGACCGATTTTTCCATCCGACCTCGCCTGACATGAGGGCCTACATTTGTTCAGTTAACGCCCGACCAGCGACTACCAACAATGAGTTCCTCGAAAGATTCAATTTGTTGGTTGTTTTTAGAGAACAACATTCTCAAAACTCGTGGAAGAGAACGCAAATTGGTATATACATTTCACGAAGGGAGATCTTCAAGAGAATTTAATAAATCTTTCAAAACTTCAGGTAACTACCCTGAGTAGTTGAGACTGGCCTGAACGATGACTTGAAAGGTGAATAGGACTTTTGAGAATGTTGTTCTCTAACAACAAACAACACATTTAATCTTCATCGGAACTCATTGTCGGTGGTCGCTGGTCGGTCGTAAACTGAACAAATGTAGGCACTCACCAATGTAGGTGTAGCCGTAGGTTAAGCCTAACTTACTCATTCCAGCTGTTAACTAGAGTAGTGTTACGCTTTTCCTGTGCGTTCGGTAATGAATGACACTCGGTATAACACGGAAACAAAACCAATCCATTCACTAAACTCTCAATCCCCGAAACATGCTAGTAGTCCAATCAAATAAACTTTTTTCGAAAAATTCTCGCCTACCCGTAAAGTAGCTGTGGATTCCGGCAGACACAGGTGTCCTTATTAACCCTTGAAGTTTGCGCCAGATTCTGTCCGTGCGTTCAGCAACAAATTTCAATTTGATTGAAAAACAATTGATAGGTTAGCAAAAATCTAATTTGCTACTAAAAAAAGTGTTCCACTAGATTGTTATTTCTTGCCTCACGGATAATCGTAGAGCAATGAACGAAACGGTTTTGGATAGTCAAAGAGTTGAACTACAATTATCATTTCTCGAAAATCGATTTTTGCAATGTGATACCTTCAAAACTTGCGTCAGAAAAGCAACGTCATTCAAACTAAAAAACAATGGAGAAAAAATGGTCGTATCAAAATGCGACAAAATGCATTGGAAAGCTGCGATTTTTCTACGAATTTTGCCAACCTGACTCTTGTTCCAAGATAATTACGAGCTGAGATAACACTTTTTTTTTATTTAATTCCCCCTCCCTTTGTTTATTTATATGAAGCAACGAGACCTTGACGACTGCACAGAGCAAGAGTAATAATATTATCCATAGGAACCAGCAGAATTTCTTTTCCACAATTATTAATCATATATTTATTGATTGTAGCAGTAGAGGTTCTTCTGGGACCGTTCGACGTGCCGTTCAAGTGAAATAAACTGATCAGAGTCCAAAATGACCTCGCGCTCTGTAATCTCGGAAACTACTGGACGGATTTTATTTATTTCTTTTTAATTTGTACTAGTGCATCGAGATATGATCGAATATCAGTGTGGCTTGCCCGGTTGTTTTCGGAAATACCTCAAATCACAAATAATTCAATTTTAACGCAGCAAATTTAGTGTTAGGGAATAAATATATTTTTTGGAAGCTTAATAACTCGTGACATAGGAAGTGAATGTTGACTTGAAATAGGATTGTTTCGTAGAAGGATTGAATAAGTATAAATGTATATTGATTTTAATAAATCAATATTTTACATTCGTAAATATTCACATGTCCTTACTATACATACATTGAAAGCATTTGTGTACTACCATTACAATTTTGGTCGCTTATTTGCGATAGTATATTCAATTTCGCTCGCATCGCTCTCATCCTCGTTATTTTCACTATCAAGCACACATTCGCCATAATCAATCAAACTGTAGCTTTGAACCGGAACATTTGATTTATCTATAAAGATATTATGTTCGTCCGAAAATTCTTGATCAATATCTGAGATTTCAAGTTTTTTTTTTTACGTTCGTGCATGTTTCACCACGGCAACTATAACAAAGACTCCATGTTTTCTACAACCACACGTAACTCTCTTGCACCCTTTTGTGCATCGACAACTAATTTGTCTCAATATATCCTCAGGTAAAAGCTTTTTGGTTGGGAAAACAAGCTGCAAACCATTCACAAATGGAAAATATATTTTTTATTAGAATCAATATACATTTATAGTTATTCAATTCTTCAACGATCCTATTACAAGTCAAAATTCACTCCCTATGTCACGACGTTATCAACCTTCCAGAAAATATATTTATTCACTAAATTTGCAGCGTAAAAATTGAATTATTTGTTATATGAGGGATTTCCGAAAACAATCCGTCAAGCCATGGTGACATGCGATAATATCTCGATGCAATAGTAAAAATTTAAAAAATAAAAATCCGTCCAGTAGTTCCCGAGATTACGATAGCGAGATCATTTGGGGCTCTGATCAGTTTATTTCACGCGATGTAATCGAAGGCCGCCTAGCTCTGGGTCGCTCTTTCCGGCTTCCCCCTCCACGCGGCGCGTCGAACGGTTACGGAAGAACCTTCAATGCTCCCATCAATAAATACGATAAAAAATTGTGGAAAACAAATTCTGCTGGTTTCTATGGATAATATGACTCTTGTTCTGTGCAGTCATCGAGGTCTCGTTGCTTCATATAAATAAAAAAGGGAGGGGGAATTGAATAAAAAAAAGTGTTATCTCGGCTGCCGATTATCGTGAAACAAAAGTCAGGTTGGCAAAATTCGTCAAAAAATCGCAGCTTTCCAATGCATTTTGCCGCATTTTGATACGACAATTTTTCCTCATTGATTTTTAGTTTGCAAAAATCGATTTTCCGAAAATGATTGTTTGTAGTTCAACTTCTTGACTATCCAAAACCGTTCCGTTCATTGCTCTACGATTATCCGTAGGGCAAGAAATAACAATCCAGTGGGACAATTTTCTTAGTAACAAATAAGATTGTTGCTAACCTATCAATTGTTTTTCAACCAAATTGAAACTGTGGTTTCTACTAGTTGGAAGCTTCCCAAATTCACAGTTGCAACACCCGAATGCATTTCAACATTTTTTAATAGAATAATTGAAAAAACGCCTTTTTTTAATTCCGAGCGCAGTAGTTGAGCAAAAATTGAATATCGACATCGGGCCAACGCTAATCGATAGATTTTTCAATTATCTACAACTTTCAGTTCAACTTTTATTCGATCCGACCAATAGTTTTCATTATATAAGCAAAACACAAAAAAAATATTGATTTCCGGCATTCAACCGCTAATTGTTGCTAAACGCACGGACAGAATCTGGCGCAAACTTTAGGGGATAATAAGGACACCTGTGTCTGCCGGAATCCACAGCTACTTTTCGGGTAGGCGAAAATCGTCATTTTGGACTCTTGAACAGTTTATTTGATTGGGTTATAGAAGCATCAAGTCGAATGAAGAGTGAGACACAGCTCTCATACTTAACCAAATCAAGCCGACAGGCAAATCAGAATCTGAATAATAGAAATAATAATAATATTCTTGAATCAACAATAAGTTATCAAAACCATAACAATGATATCCATAACAAACTGCCGACAGCACCAACTCCCTTTCCATGGAACACAGTAACATTCAAGACAAGTTATATAGAATAAACTATGAATGAAACACGAATCGAGACAAACCACAAATATATAAATGTATGCAACTAGACACACATTGGTTCCAACATTATCTTAAGAAAAGAATTCGTAGAAGTTCTTTTGGGTCAAAAAGCCTTTCAGCCTATTTTTCAAAATGAAAATATTTAGCGCACTTTGTATATCTTTAGGTGAATTATTATCGATTCTAAAGCCATTGTAATCCAAGTTCCTTTGGTAAAACTGGGTCGAGTGCATTACCGGAAGTTGATTATTTTTGAATCTGGTAAATCTGGTAGAGTAATCATGCTTGATCTGTTGCAGCTAAATAATGACAAATTCTTACGTAAGTAGCACGATATTTCGTATGTGTATCAACTACTGTTTGAATTTTATTATTTTCATGGGACTCCCTGCATGAGTGTCCCCAGGAAAGGTTACAGAGAATTATCAACGTGGAATCTTATATAATTGATATTTTTGAACAATCAGTGCCAGCTCCTCAATTCATTATGCTAAATCGAAATAAAGAGTGAAAATTCGAGTGAAGAGCAATTTTCGACTACAGTGCTCCTTCAATGACCTGAAGGCAAAACAGGCTGATCTCAATTTAGCACAGATATACCTTTTCAGCAATAGCCATTGTTCGATCGATGCTAGTCTCAGTGATTGAAAAATTGGTGTCATCGCCATAAAAAACCATATTATCATTTGAAATACCTCCAAGGAAAGTTATAAGGTCGTTAGTATAAATAAAATATAAAAGAGGATCTAAAATGGACTCCTAAGGCACCCCTTGACTAACACTAACGGTTTTACCGTTTTTTTTTTATTTGCACTACTTGCTTATGATTACTCAGATACGATTTGGTGAAATCTTGTGGTATACCTCAAACGCCATAGCTATGGGTTCAGCTTCTCAAGTGAGTGATAATGGGCAACACAATCGAAATCTCGGGAAAAACTACATGCATAAACCTAAGGGAGTTAGTGGTATTTATTCACAATCCGAATATTCAAATCAGTCAAAACTGTATTTACGCCCCTACTTTTCACCATGGGCGCCGTTACAGAAAATTAGAGAGGGGGGCAAATTAAAAAAAATCAAAGTAATGCACTAAATTGAAATGAAAATACTTCAGAACCATACTAACGAGTGTGGTTTGAAAACAAATGCTAAATCAAGTCGATGTCGTGTCTTACGCGGCATATGGACTGAAAAATCTAAAATCCAGTGGGGGCACCCGCCCCCCTAGCCCTCAAGAAACAGCGCACATGCTCTTCACGAATCCATTTTGGTTACTGAAAATAAAATTATTCCTCAAAACAGAAGTTGAACAGTTGTTCGTTTAAGGCTATTTGAAAAGAAATTGATATGCTTGACAACAAGGGAATCGCTCTGTAATTGATGTACTCACTCGTATTAACTTTTTTTTTAAGTGACCTGAACACTGAAGATTTCAGTTTATTACAAAGAATACCTTTTCCAAACAAATTGAAAACAGGCAGACTAATTCTCAACTAATTGATCCACTACCATGAACCAGTGTCAATCAGGATCAATCGAGAGCCAACTACCAACAAAATTTCCAAAAAAAAATGAATTCTCAACAAACCATACCAAGAAATAACTCACAAGCCCATCCACGAACAATTTTTCAGCCATTCAATTCAGATCAATTTAGACAACAGACCTATGGAAATCAACAAAATCTATCATAATCCATACAAAATAATCCCAATAATCAATAAACGAAAACACATTAGATTGAGTATGTTTGAAATGAAAAAGAACCCTGCGAAACTTTTTATAACGTGTCAGATTATTGAAGACGATTCAATCTATGATGAAGATAATCTTTCTTCAAATCACACAAAGAAGAAAATGTGTATGATACAGCTCATTATATTTCGGTGACGTCGAATGAACAGAATATACATAATGATCAACTCACCAACATCGATCAATAGGCCTATCTATCAACCAAACGAACAAAATCGATCTTCACTTTCAAGAAACCCAGTATAAAAACAATCTGATAATAAGACTTCAACGCAGGCGACAAACTATCGAGATATTAGAGAACCTTGCAGCCTTAGTAAAACAGTCCAACCAATCAATTATTTCTGTAAACCCTGACGTTACCAACTTCGAAACTCTTATCGACACATAGTCAAGTATATTATTTTTTGAAAGGAAAACTGCTGAAAATTATATAAGGCGGTCTCCAGAAAATATTCCAAGAACAGGTTTGACAGAATAAAAATTAATGTTGAAAGATTCAGTAATGATACATTTCATTTAAACTGTACACGATTCAGACATTGAATCGACGGAATTTCAGGAACAGATTTTTTACACACTGATGGAATTGGAGACATCGGACAGAATATGCTAATTTTGAATTACAAAATGGTAGCTTCATACTCTGCAAACAAATATTCAAAACCCCAACTTCCTATGCGGAATAATGAACAAAAAAATCCAGGAACACCTTGATCAAAATATGAAAAATATAATTCAAATCAAACCAAGAGTAGAAAAAAATTACAAATTGAAATCGAAACTGTGAAACTCAGAAGTTACAACGTTAGCTACTGAGAGAAATTGAAAAGAAAACCCTAGCTAATAACAGTCAAAATAAGACTCATGGCTTCACCGCTCATGAATTAATATTCCGACATACGGCTAGAGATTTGATCAAACTAGGAAGACCTCATGACAAATTATATTATCTAGGAAATTTTAATAATGAAATGAAGTACTATTATGGAAAATCATGAGCTAACACAAAACGGCAGAAAAATATCCAACGCTAGATTGGATGAGCATTTGCTTCATGAACCAGCCACGCATAACAACAGAGCCAATCAAATAAAAGCATAATTAGAGAATTAATTCAATGTACCATTTGAAGTAATTGAAATTCATGAAAATTCAGCCCTTTTCAAAAATCTTGAAACGAATCAAACAACTAATAGATTAAAACCATATTTTGTTCCAGATCGTAATTTGCGGGGATTTCGGGATTTACTAAAGCGCGGCAGAATAATATACAGGGGGATACCTTGTATCCGGTTGAGTACTTCAACCATATATGAGCCCTATATATATGGCCGCCCTTGAAGGATAAAGGATCAGATTAGTAAAAAAAATTTTTCATCTGAAATTCTCGAGCGCGTCAGATTGAGGAAGGGTCAGTTATTTACATCCTGAAACGTGTATATTTCACTAATCTGACAATTCGAGAGTGACCTTAAGAAGGAGAAGGGCTATGAAGTTGTAAAAAAACGTCATCTCGACATTCTCGAGCGTGTCTAATTTTATTTTTATTCTGAAGGAAATAATTCAAGAATTGCAAAAAATATATTACCTGACGATTTCCACAAGCCGAAATACTAAAAATTCATCGATAAAGTTAAATGTTTGCAGCTACGTGATGCCTATATTCCCCTCTCCACGTTTCTATTTCTCTCTCACTCTTTCTCTATCTATTGCTCTCGCACTCCGTCCCCACTATGGTTTCTGTTGCCATGATGCCATGACAGTTGATCACACCCGTTGGTGGCATGATATTGTTCACAACGAATATGTAACGTTTTAGAATATTGAAATTTTAATTGCTTATAATCATTTTCTTATGAATATACAAGAATTCTACTGAAAAAATTATACACTTTTTTATTTGCATGCTTTTTCCTGATTATTATATAAGAGCTTTCAGAAAAACTGACGCGCTAGAGAAAAAAATTTTTTTTCATTCTCAACCCTTACGTACGACCACCCCCATCATGGAAACAATTAGATTAACATACGTACCTTTTTAAAAATATGTAACATAGATGATATCAATATCTGACGCGTTCGAGTATGTCCATGCAATAGTTTTCATTAAATTTTTTAATCTAATATAGCCGCTCCCCCCACCGATGAAAAGGTATACATTATACAGTGTGACCCATTTAAGATGGAAGCACCCTTATAAAACTTACATTTTTCAACCGATTAGAATGATTTTTTTTTGTTAGGTAGATATTCAAAAAGTCTATCAGCTACTAATCTCATTTTTCAAGGTCAAAAATCTAAAAAAATTACTAGCGATTTTTTTAGAAAAACTCTGACTACACCACTGGATTTGTGACATTTTCAAATGAGTAACATTTAAATTACGTTGAAATGCGTCAATCAATAAAAAAGTTATAAAGGAATGAAATTTGAAAAATATGCCGTTTAATCAACCCACCAATTCATGTTCAGGAATTTTATGAAAATTCTGTATACTCCACTGGATTCAGGATGTCTTGAAATATTACTGATCACAGTTTCATCGAAATCTGTTCGGTAATAAAAAAGTTATAAAGGAATAAAATTTGAAAAATATGTTGTTCAATGGAATTTTAGCAATGTTCTTACTACACCACTGGATTAGGGGCAATATTCAACAAAATATTATTTATTCAAATAAAATTCATGAAACGTTTATGGGAGAATCAATTTCCTTTCATAATGTATGTCGAACCATATCAATCAATCAATCAGTTTATCACAACAAACTTTAGTGTCAATAATTTCAAATGAATCTACAAAAAAATAACTGTAAGTACATTTTTCTAATTGCTACAAACTAGTGGAAAACAATCTTTTATTCACAATCAATGTGAAAATAGAAACCAAGAAGATACCGAATTGAAAAATAAATGAGTGCCTCCACCAAAATTCCATCCAATTCAATGCATTTATCATATCGCTTACGAATATTTTTTAAAGTATTCCTCAATTGTTGTGGAGTAATTGCATCGCAAGCTTGCTGAATTCTGGTGCACAGTTCCACTCGATTCCTTGGTCGTGATTTGTAAACCTTTTGTGTAACATAACCCCAAAGGAAAAAATCGAGTGAAGTAAGGTCAGGCGATCTTGGTGGCCATCCAATTAATGTACTCCCCCTTCCTATCCAACGATTAGGGTAATTTTGATTCAGCCAACTCTTCACAATTCCCGCATTATGTATGGAACAACCATCTAACTGAAAATATAAATTTCTTGTTTCTGCAAGGGGAAGTTCATCTATTGCGTCCGAAAATTCATTCCTTAAAAATTGTAGGAAAATTTAAATTAGTTTATGTTGCCGTCGAAAAAGAATGGTCCAATTATCCTTTCATTCAGTATTCCACACCAAACGTTCACTTTTTCTGAATACTGCCTTTTATAGTTTATCACCCAGTTAGGATTTTCAGTGGCCCAATAGCGAATATTTTGTGATGAAACCACTCCATTTGTTGTGAAACTAGCTTCATCACTAAATAAAATTTTCTTTAAAAATTGCCTGTCATTAAGATACTCGCCCTGGGCCCATAAGCAGAATTCCAATCGTTTTTCTTGATCACCTAGTTCCAGAGTATGTAAAAACTTTGGTTTAAATGGCCTTCGATTTTTCTTCAGACATCGCCTAACATTATCCCTAGGTGAGTTTAAATCTAAGCTGGCATCCCTCAAACTACTATTTGGATTATTTCTGAAGTAATCTAATATAGTCTGGTTATTTTCGTTCCTTCTCCGTATATTGTTCTTTAAAATATATGTGGTTACTGCTCCAGTCCGATTGAAAACTTGGTTTATTTTATGTACCGTGCTGTTACTTATGGCTGGACGATTTGGGTGTCTTTCATTGAATATTCTAGTTACTTCTCTTCCACTCCGGTAATCATCACCGGAAAGACGTATAATTTCGATTTTTTCTTGAATTGACAATTGAGCCATTATCTGTTTTTATTTTGAAACACAAATTATTCAGTTCACTAATGGTGCGTAACAAAATGACAATTTAACAAAATGACAATTCATGCGCAAATAAATAGATGAGAAAGTCACAGCTAACTTGTTTATTTCATTAATGCATTCTGAATAACAGGCAGTTAAAACTGCAAATCTCATTTTTTGCTATTCAACAAAAGGAAGAAATCACAGCTGATGTTACCTACTGGAATGATAATAATTATTATCCATTGCATATTTTTTTCGTTATAATTTCTATTGGGAGTACATTAGACTTGTCTTATATTGTTGAAATTGTTTTCATGAAGATTAACCAGGAGTTCTCTCCTGATTGTACTTGTTTATGTATCCACTCCACTTCGAGAAATACCTATAGACTATTTTTACCATCATGATTTTCAGATGTTATAATTGTAAGACATTGCAATAATCACCCCAATAATTTTTTCAATAATCAACAGTGGTGTAGTAAGAACGTTGTTAAAATTTCATTTTACAACATATTTTTCAAATTTCATTCCCTTATAACTTTTTTATTACTGAACAGATTTCGATGAAACTGTGACCAGTGATATTTCAAGACATCCTGAATCCAGTGGTGTATTCAGAATTTCCATAAAATCCCTGAACATGAATTGGTGGGTTGATTAAACGGCATATTTTTCAAATTTCATTCCTTTATAACTTTTTTATTGATTGACGCATTTCAACGTAATTTACATGTTACCCATTTGAAAATGTCACAAATCCAGTGGTGTAGTAAGAGTTTTTCTGAAAAAATCGCTAGTAATTTTTTTAGATTTTTGACCTTGAAAAATAAGATTAGTTGGCCCTGGAAATTGAGATTTATTCATGATATTTGATGTCCTAATAGACTTATTGAATATCTACCTAACAAAAAAAAATCATTCCAATCGGTTGAAAAATGTAAGTTTTATAAGGGTGCTTCCATCTCAAATGGGTCACACTGTATAACATTTTTTTCTTTTTATCATCTAAGCTTCGCAACCTAATAGGTCTCTTTGGCGCTCGAGTAAATCCCGATTTAGCATCGTGGGCTCTCCTACTATTTCGAAAAGTAAATAGATTCGAATGACTGTAATGAACGATACAATAGAGATAAACGCAGTAGGTTTAATTCGAAATGACAAATTATTTGGATAGCAGTGACAGTGAATATTTTGATAATTTTAGAAATCAAATATAAAAGACGAACACCAAAATGGAAATTTACTTAAAATTCAAATATCCGTATCCACATCTGTCATAAAAAAATGTAATTCTATATAACAATAACAGCTTTATGAAGCTTCTGAAAATTTGAATAATTGTAAATATGCATTATAAACTTTCGAAATATGTGAAAATGCTTTTTTTTATTCAACAAATAGCAATTCTTTATGCGAATCCCGAATTTTAATTTATTGAACTTTCTACAATGTGCACTTTATATCTTTAATTTGATTTGTTGGTTATATTCTCTAATGACTTTATTTCCATTACTTTTTATCGTTGAATCGAAAATAACAATGTTATGAAAAAAAAATGAAAATTTTTTAACAAATTTTCTTTTTGGCGAAATGATTTTTTCTCTAGTCATTCAACAATGAAATGACATCAGAACGTATTCATAGAGGGAGTTTCCAAGAATGATTTTCACAATGGATTTGGTTCATTTATATCTTACAGCGCTGCGAAGTTGAGCGTAATCTCAAATATTTCTCAGGATACGTATAAAAATGAATAATTAGGCTAGGTTCTCTCCTTTCTTCTTTTTTCTATATAATTTTATGATTTTTTCAACATTGCTGTTTCATTATTGATTGGATATCGACCCTTTTCCCCACCATGAAACCTCGTTTTATTTTATTGGTTTTGAACATAATTTTCAATTTGATTGTACATTTACCAGAATCCTATGCAGGTAAGAACGTTATTATTTCCATTATCACTATAATAATGGTAACATGCAATATGTATAGTAACCTCCAGAACAGTTCGTAACAATTCTTTATTATCCACATTGTTTTTCGCATTGCTCGATCAAGGCTTTTACTTTTTTGGCTTATACTTCATATATTAATTTTTCCTATGAATTTCTTACAAATGAATCAATCACTCATGATTGTACATTACATTGTGCACGCTTGGAGATTTTAAAATGCTTATCACAAAATTAAAAATCTCTTCCACAAAACTCAAAACCGTACCTGCAGAATTCAAAATAGTTTTCACAATTGAATACGTCTGCACGTAAGGAAATACGTAGCATTACTAGAAGAATAAGTACATAAAAAACGCTGCGCCTCCTAGGATCAATTATGATTAAAGTGATGGTAATAGCAATCAGATGTTGTTTTATCCTCAAACGGTTACCTGAGCCTTTCTTACCTGCATAAGATTCTCGTAAATGTACACTCGGATTCGAAATTATTCTAAAAACTAAGAGACTGAAACCAAGATTGTATGGTGGAGATAAAGGTCGATAACATAATAACAATAATAATGCAATGTTGAATAATTAGAAATCATGTGGATGATCGAAAGGTTATGGAAAATTAAGCTTAATTATTCATTTTTATATGAATCCTAAGGAGTATTTGAGAAAACGGTCAACTTCGGAGCGCTGTCGCACTCTAATAAATAAACGAAATTACGAAAATTATTCGTTGAAACATTTTCTGTAGAAACGTTCCGATTTAATTTCATTCTAGGAAGACTAGGGAAAAAATTGTTCAAAAAAAAATTGTTCCAAAATTTTCAACTACTCTTGTTCACAACTTTGTTATTTTATTAGAAAAATTAGTATTTTAAAATAACATAAACATCGAATTTCCGATTTAACATATACACAAGTTGTTTGAGTAAATACCTCGCTTTTCTCTCTATGGCACCAACAGGTTCGAAAACGCGTCCGACTCAGTTGACACACACAGTCGGAATGAACTATAAGATTAGTTACGAATGTTTGCCAAATAATGCCAAACCACTATTCATTAATCAGTAACATTTCAATGACATGTTCATCAGCGTGCGCACAGCGATTAGATTTCGAATTTAAATACAGATCTCAGTTTTCGGACAATGAAATGTATATTTTGTTGCCCTTTACCATGGCAACTATTGGCAACTCAGGTATTTTATCGGAGATTTTTTCCGCATGGTTAACCTGCAATGAATTTTGGTGGAAATTTTTTGACATACGCAGAGAATATTTTGTTTGAAATAACATGTCACTCACCCACTTTGAGCAGAAGTAAACAAAATATAACTTTCAAACTCGGCACAAGAGCAATTCATGATGATGACTAATTTCGAAAACTATATCATAGAAAGTTCAAAAAGCCTCAATAATAACTTTACTGTAAATAACTCTTCTGGTCCATTTATATACCACACTGTCAGTGGCCCCACATTTGACAGTACCTCCTTCGACACTCATTTGTTTTGTCAATGATTGGTAATAGTTGCAATGCCAGAAAAAAAACTTAACCTAATGCCTAGATATGAAATATCCTACAGCAAATTTTTCAAACTCCATAGAGTCCATTGTGTGCTGTAAATTCTTTTATCTACACCCGTACTCTAATAATACACTTATATGCCCACCATCCGTTTTATAATGAAATCCATTACGATACAGATTTTCATTACGATACAGATTTTCAACCAATAGAAACCCATTATTTTTCAATCAAGTATGATGTGCAAGCTTTGCATTTTGACTTAATTTTGACGTTTGTCAAGTCAAAATCAGTAGGTATTGAATTTTTGAAGAATTCAGTCAATTTTCGATAATCGAATGAAAATGTCTAATAGCAGTGATATAGAAGAATTACCAGCGACTCCTCCACAGATGTCTTAGACTAGAAAAAAATACAATCGAAAGGATTATCTTTTTCATTTGACAAATGCAGCATATATTATGTTATTTTCGCTCAAGTCGAATGTGCTTTCATGGCCGAGTGGTCAGCGGCGCGGGCAGAGACCACAAACGCCCCGGGTTCAATTCCAGACCTCGGCAAAGACTTTTTTTCATTTTTTTTCTTCTCATTGTTGTATTTTCCGTGGTTATACCATTAATTATGATTCTGTAGAATTTTTCAAAGAAATACGATTGATTACCTACTATTATTGTGTTCAATATAAATACCTAATATTATAGATATTTTTAGTTCTTCATTATTTATTGGGTGTAGATAAAATAGCGTATGCAACTCTCATGTAATGGTTATTAATACACTCGCATAAACCATACGAAACTCACCTTCGGCTCGTTTCGTATCCCGGTTTATGCTCATATATTAATAACCATCATTACACGATCGTTGCATAATATACTATTATCTACACCCGTACTCTAATAATACACTTATATGCCCATAACCCGTTTTATAATGAAATCCATTATGATACAGATTTTCAATATGATACAGATTTTCATTACGATACAGATTTTCAACCAATAGAAACCCATCATTTTTCAATCAAGCATGATGTGCAAGCTTTGCATTTTGACGTTTGTCAAGTCAAAATCAGTAGGTATTGAATTTTTGAAGAATTTAGTCAATTTTCGATAATCGTATGGGAATGTCTTATAGCAGTGATATAGAAGAATTACCAGCGACCCTCCACAGATGTCTTAGACAAGAAAAAAATACAATCGAAAGGATTATATTTTTCATTTGACAAATGCAACACATATGTTTTTATTTTCTACCAAATTAAATGAGCTTTCGTGTCCGAGTGGTCAAAAGCGCCGGCAATGGCCAGTTACGACCGGGTTCAATTCCTGACCTCGGCGAAAGTTTTTTTTTATGTTTTTCTTCTTTTCATTTCTCATTGTTTTATTTTCCGTGGTTTCACCATTAATTATAATTTTGTAGAATTTTTCCAAGAAATACGATTGATTACCCTCTATTATTGTGCTCAATATAAATATATAATAATATATTATTTTTAGTTCTTCATTATTAATTGGGTGTAGATAAAATAGCGTTTGCAACTCTCATGTAATGGTTATTAATACACTCGCATAAACCATACGAAACTCACCTTCGGCTCGTTTCGTATCCCGGTTTATGCTCATGTATTAATAACTATCATTACACGATCGTTGCATAATATACTATTATATCTTCTAGATGAATTTGTAATAACTTAGCATAGGGAACATGCGTGAAATAAATGAATCACGATAGGAATCATTAGCTCAATACTAGTCAATACTAAATAAATTCCTCATTGAAACAAGTCGTTTCGATCACAATTTCTATTCGGTATAAACAGGAAGTTTATATCAAAACCCGGAATTTTCACTGCCATCTGAACCCAAGATGTACAGGGAACTGTCGTTAAAACAAAACCGCACTCTTTTCACGATGATATAATTATGAAAAACAATACTATTTGAAGCAAAATTGAAATATTGAAATAAAAAATATTTTTAATAATAATTTGTTTGAACAAGGAAAAAAATCGAGAGCACAAAAAATAGTTGGTACAGATTGCAATTCATACTATAATAAAATCCCAAATCAAGAATATAAATCGATTCACTGTAACTGTAATACGAGGTCGTAACCCCCGGGCATTCCACTATTACTCTTATCACTTTTTCATGGTCATCTCTACCATAACATCTGAATAAAATGAAAAAAATATTTTTGATAGAATAGGAATTGATATTGGAATTGTTATAAGTATAGAAGGGCAGAATTTACCCCGAGAAGTTGTTGCGATAATTCAAAAAATGGTCCTTCTGAATGGAGTACACTCAATTAGTCAGCAACAAGATGCATAATATATTCCTGGTGCGATCTCCGATTCGATATTGTTTCGTCAAAAACTCTAGACACGATCAATCATATCCACGGATTTTACTGCGATTTCCAGTAGAAGGTGACAGTATCAATTTCCTTCTCCTGAAGATGCTAACCTTGTTAGCGAAACGCGAGTCAAGTGCGAAAACATCCGTTTGGTGTTAGGATAATTCATCTCTAGGAAAAGTTTTCAACTTTTACACCAAAGTTTCCAATCTCATCGTTATTTGCATTCCAGTTCATTCGAATTTTGCTAGTTTTCTATAATTTTACTGTTCCTTTCAACCAGCTATTTGCCGTTTCCGAAACAATTCTCTACCGTAATTTTCTTAGTTATGTGACGTTTAACTGCCGTTACTTTCAATAATTAGTTGTTTTCCGTTTGTATAATATCTAATTTAAGTGTTGGTTTAAATAGTATTTCATAATGGATATCAAAAGCTGTTGTATTATTTGTGGACAAAATAATCAATCATTTATTCAACTATACCAAGTTCCGATGGTTAGTACAAAACATTGAAAATTCATGTACTCAAGTTCAACTGGTCAATATAACGCGAGATTATTCTGACTCTGATAACAAAATTCATCTTGCTCAGTTTTTACCTTGGTAGGAGTTATATTTGTGTTATTTGCTGATTGCTTTTCAGAATTTCCCAGTTTAACATATTCATTCCAAGTTCCAGCATTAGTGACAATGGTTGTCACATGCCCAATAAAAGGATGTAATAACAAAAATTCAAAATCATGGAATAAAAGTTCTTTCGGGAGATTGTTTCAAATACGGTCATCTCGTGCAGCGCCATACCTGCACTATAGCAATCTTCCTAATGAATTGGAATTGATGTACTATTTTTTTCCATGTAGTCCACCAACTTCACTAACTCTCACGTCGATAACGATATTTCGAATAGTAAAAGTTTCTATGAATTGTGAAATTGATTCTCATAACATATATCGAGAATATAAAGCAAATGCGTCTATCTGTATAATAAATGCTTGTCTGTATTTACTGTCTAAACAGAAACAGACAAAAATTTAAAATATAGCGAATTCTCACGTAGAAACTCGTGCAATTTTTGACAGAATTCATGTATCTTTATCTTTCATCAGGTAGAAGGTAACACGCTGACTCTGCACGAGTTGTTCTAGAGAATTCTCTACCTAATAGACTTCATAAGGTCGTGTGTGTAGAGTTGGCGCTTGACGCCATCTGTAAATAAATTTCAAGAATGTGTATTTCCCTGGATGTCATTATCAAGTGAGCCGTAAATCTAGCGTTTTTGACGAAAACATTAACATTGTACTAGTATAGAAGTCATTTCATCAGGACAGCTTGCCCAAACCCTATCAAATGCCTTTCGAAAATCAGTTTAGATCGTATCTAGCTGTGCCTCTGATCGTAAAGCTTAGAATACCTTTGTGACTGAAGAGAAACAAAAGTTCATATTTATCGATTTTTGCATCACAGAACTGTGCTGTTGAGAAGCTACATATTTGCAGATGTATAATCTTTCATGGATTAGTTGCTACAGATATTTGGCTGGGGCACAGATAATTGATATTACTCTATAGTTCCCTATAGTATAAACTTATACAATGTAGTGGTGATAGAAGTTTTCCATAACTCTGGAAAAATACTGGAACTGAATATTAAATAATAAATATGATTCAATGGTTTTCTCACACATTCACCCCACCCTTTCAGAACATGTGAAGGGATACCACATCTTGAAGTCATCCTTATTGTACACCCTTTATAAGCCCTACTTCCAATGAGGGATAAATAAATTGCTTTTATATTCAGATATTTTTGTGAGAATCCTCTTGAAAAACAGCGAGTTTTTTAAGGGATTTCCAAGTTATCCCAACAAAATGGTAGATGTTATAATGTTGTGGCGTTGTGGCATGGCTGTAGCAGCGTAGCCAGGAAGGAAAAAATGGGTCTGAATGAATCTGTGTCTTGAATTCCTCCTTCCAGAATGTTTCTGCCAGCAACTAAATTGAATGACAACTTATCTTAACTGATTACATGTAGCACATTCTTGTCAGGATTTGTGTATTGAATGGAAACTTCATATCAGACACTTTTTTTAAACATTATCATAACGTTTTTTTTTTGGACTGAGGTGGCCTTTACTTGATAGAAATCCATAGTTATTACGCTATAAGGTAGACACGATTAAATTTCCACAAAATTTTGTGGAAATTTAATCGTGTCTACCTTATAGCGTAAAAATTATCATAACGGTTATGGTGCACGATATCACTCTAATAATCTTGAAAATCTTTTGTTATCGATGTTTTCTTGTCAACTCTTTGATATTTTAAATGAAATTCACTAATAGGAATAACAGAATATTTTACACCATCTCGCAAGTGGGTCTAATCCAGTCCAACATAAAACCACTTTCAAAACGGTGCTGCTACTTCATAATATATCGAAAGAGTTCATTCTGCCATCTATCAGTCAAATGCCTAACATTGTACCTGACTTCAAAAGGAAACCTTTCCTAGGAATTTAGTAGCTGTAATGTTCAGTAGATAGAGTCAACTAAAAATTGAAGTATCCCAAGAGAAAAGTCCTCTGCAGTTTTGTCTTACTCATACATCATCTTAATCTGATTATTCTGGTGTGAAAAACTGAATTATTTCGTAACAGAGAGTGGTGGCGGCAAGTTTTGATATGACAGCAAAAGTATCGTCATCAACGACACTTTGGTATAACCATTATACTATAACGTATGTTTTGAGAAAAGAGGAACATCTCGTCCCACATTTCAGGAAGGATACTGATCATTTCCATAATTTGGGTCCCAGAAAACGCACTTGGCTAAACACAAGATGGTAAAAAAAACGGTGCCGGGGCAGATGCGTTTTAGAACTTCCAGAGATGAAACGACTGATGATATTCGAAAAAAAGAACTATTTCTGTGATGTTTCAGAAGAGAAAACGTGATCCGCAACTGAACACTGAAAAATAGACGAACACTATCACTCATCCCCAAAAAAGAAGTATATGGAACGGATGCTAAATCATATCATTTCATTTGGCTCAATCTATATACCAAGTACCCGAATTTTGAATCAAATCGATATCACTCATATCAAATTTGAAGACAAAAACCAGACATAAACATTCCCATAAAAGCCAATCTGATGCTAATCTAATCTAATCGATTATAGTTAATTTTATTTCGCGTTCCGAGAGGGAGTTTATCGCCGATGCCGCTCGCGCCTCGACTTAGCAATCTTCAGAACCTGCACAAAGAGTAATTTTCATGTTCAAATTACCAGAAACTATCGCCGTAATTTTCAAAGTAAAATATTTCAATAATATTCAATTGACATGGGGCAAATTAATTAGCTGTCTTCTGCTGACTCATTGAAGGGAAGGCAATAGAATACTTTAGTACAGTGATGGTACAGAACAGATAGAGAACAATTTAGCAGGGCATTTGTGCCCTTAGGGAAATCGTGACTTTCAACGAAAAGTCATTGCTTTCTCCTCTGTTTAGTAGTTGATTATTATGTGCCATGGCAAAGACGTAACTTTTCGACATAGTCGCTGAGCATACTTTGAGATTGTCCAGAAATGGAATAATTGACTTCAGTTTTGAATATCAATTTTCTTCTCCTGAAGATGTTAACCTTGTTAGCGAAACGCGCGTCGAGTGCTAAAATATCAGTAATAGATGTTAAGGTTATTGATCTCTGGGAAAAGTTTCGGTTATTCCTTATTAAACTCAAATCAATGTAATGAGCTGGATCATTTGCTTCATCAAATTCAGATGTGTTCAGTCTCACTATCATATTATTCAAACTGAAGCCCTGAGTTGTACCTTGAAGGTACAACTCAGGGCTTCAGTTTGGGCTCACCTCTACCTTCTTGATCTATGAAAGACATTTCTACATATTTTCTGAAAAAACTCGCGATTCGAATATCGTCTTGATAATTTCAGCTTGAGATTTTTTTTTATATCTCTAGGTTCACACAACTAGAGAACGTTCGCAACATTCATGGAGCCAAACAAGAATGTAAGCGTCAATATTATATGTTACGTTTTCGTTTTATAGAGACGTTATAGTGAAATGTCTGGGTAGGATAAATAACAATGTTACAATACTTGCAGCTGATTGCACCGACTTTTTCTTATGGGACTATTAAAAAGGGGTCTCTTTAAGATAGGTAAGGTTCATTAACTATGGTGCAATCGCTGCAGTGCGTTAAATGATCTTCAATTCACCATTAGCCTAATGGTCCAATAATAAAAAGTCGGTGCAATCGTCTGCAAAAATGTTCGTTTGATACAATAACGTAACAGATTCATCATTCATATATCATATAATTGTTGTGCTAAAAATTTATCAACAACGTATATGATACCATAATATAAAATTTTTTTCACAAAACAGATTTACCTCATTTGATATCAAAGTACTATTTATCAGTGATGTATTGATAACGTTGAGTAGTTATATTATTTGACAGAATCACCATACTTTCAGAAATGGATCTCGACTATAGATAACAGGACACGAAAAAATCTATATAGAGAAAACGAATATAACAAAAATAAATATAAACGAATTCCAGGACCGAAAACTATAATTGTTTATGAAGAGGAGCATAGGTTAATGTTTCATTATTTTTCCATCCGTATTTTTCTCTGCTTAGAAAATCTCTGCCACTCTTTCTTGATATGTTCTTCCGTAGAGATCCAGATAACAGTGCTAGCTTCATCTAAAAATTGATAATAAAATAGATATAAGGTGTCGCATGCTGCATTTTTCATCGTGAAACGTAAATCTAAAGTCAAAACGCGAGTTTCTCCATTCTTTCGCAAGTTGTATGTTATTCACAGTTTACATAACTTATACATTATATCTACTTTTTTTGTACATATAAAAATTGAAAGTGCAGTCGGTAGGCCCGTACTATTTGTGGCCAAGCTCTATTCACGTCTGATTCCACCTTCTTCTAAACTATTATCTTATACTATTTTCCCAAATATTTTCATTATCCATAATTTTTGAACAAAAGGATAGCACCGCGTTTTGACTCAAGATTCGTGTTCTATACAATAAAATTGAGCATGCAATAACTAATCTTTTTCCAAAATTGGCCGTTGTGGGGATATCTGACCTTCATCAACACGACTTTTCATATCTAAATAAAACCCATACAATATACTCTTACCTTCTGATTAGCTTCATAGGCCATTTGGGCACTTGTTTTTTAGCAACAACGCCCTGTAACGATACTGCAGAATGAAACTCCAAATAGCGGAACTTGGCAAGATCACAGCATATTGAACTACACAGAAGTGAAAGAGTAACTAACCTATCCTTTAATCTTGACAGAAATATTCGGACATGATTTTTTACACACAGGCTGATTCACGGTGGATGGCACATTAGACGTTTCTGGTGAACCAGACAACGGATCACTTTGAAAATTCAATGGAGGGCATATTCGGACATTCTCTAGCCAACTAAAATATTTTCGACAATGCGGTGTTGCCGTTTCTATTAGAAAGCAGTAGCAACTTTAATTTTTCAAATGGAACACTCTGTATATAATATTATTTTTGGAATCTCCAACAATTGCCCGACAACTTTTCTTGATATTTCCCTATACCTATCTGTTACCGTTTTCGAAATAAAAATTAATTTAAATTTTTTTCTTCGAAAATCATGACTTCTAAAAATGCCGATATCTTTTAGTTAGGAAGTACTATGATATCGAAATTTGGTTTGGAATTAGGTGATACTTGGACACTTCCCACACGTCAGCCTAATCTCCGTTACTTCAATACAGGGTGGTAAAAAAATACAGTTTTTTCGTTTGCTTGAAAAAGTTGCTGAAATTTGATTATTTTAAATGGAACACCCTGTATATTATTGAAAATTCAGAAAGCAGCTGAAATTTGCTTTCTTTCTATGTTATCATACCTATACCTAACTAGTCAAGTTTCGGACTTATGAACATTTATTTGTGAAAATGTCCCTTCAGAATGGTATTTCCATTCGGTATTTGGTAAGCAGGCCATGATTACTATTTGACAGTAGCGTTGTGACATTCTCCTAATAATTCGACATTTTCGTCACTTCAGAAGTTGCAAACACCTTCAAAACGATGGAACAAAACTATTCAAACGAAGTTCTTATGAATTTGTTTATTATTTTTGGACAGTGTGACAAAATTATCAGCAGAACATGTAGAAAGTTCAATGAAATGTATCCGAATCTACCGCCAATGAACCTCAAGAAATTTATACGAATTCAGAACAATTTCAATGCATTTGGATCAACTTTAAAAGCACCAAGAAACTTGCCTCGACCCGTAACTTTCGAAGACAACCAGATTAATGTCTTAGCATATTTTCACGCATTTCCCGAGTCATCGATAAGAAGTGCTGAAGAAGATTTGGGTATAAAATATTCATCGGTTCAAAGAATCTTGCGAAGACATAAAATGCATGATTATAAATTCACCAAAATTCAAGCAATGAAGCCTCAAGATCCTCAACAGAGAGTAGAATTTTGTGAAATGTTGTTGACACGCATTCAAGAAGATCCACTTTTTTTAAATAAAATTATTTGGACTGATGAATCGAAATTTTCGAGAGAAGGGATTTTCAATGGAAAAAATCGTCATTATTGGTCCAGTGAAAATCCTCACGTCACAAAAGAAGCCGGATTTCAAGAAAAATTTAGTTTTAATGTCTTCTGCATGTTGATGGACAACAAATTGAGGTACGTCATATACGAGGAGTCATTAACATCCAGAAGCTACCTGAATATTTTGGAGAATACTGTAGACAGTTTCGTGGATAATCTGCCACTCGAAGATTATCGAAACTGTTGGTACCAACTAGACGGAGCTCCTGCACATTGCACAAGAGAAGTGAGCGCAGAACTGGAAATACTTTTTGACGATCGGTGGATGAGGCGCTTGGGACCATGGAATTGGCCAGCGAGATCACCCGATCTTAATCCATTAGATTTTTATTCGTGGGGAATGTTTAAAGAAAAAGTTTACAAAATACCCATGCGTTCGAGTTTATCCAAACATATTGAAATTGTTCTGAATTCGTATAAATTTCTTGAGGTTCATTGGCGGTAGATTCGGATACATTTCATTGAACTTTCTACATGTTCTGCTGATAATTTTGTCACACTGTCCAAAAATAATAAACAAATTCATAAGAACTTCGTTTGAATAGTTTTGTTCCATCGTTTTGAAGGTATTTGCAACATCTGAAGTGACGAAAATGTCGATATTATTAGGAGAATGTCACAACGCTACTGTCAAATAGTAATCATGGCCTGCTTACCAAATACCGAATGGAAATACCATTCTGAAGGGACATTTTCACAAATAAATGTTCATAAGTCCGAAACTTGACTAGTTAGGTATAGGTATGATATACATAGAAAGAAAGCAAATTTCAGCAGTGTTATTGAAATTAAGTTTTGTGAGGAATATATAGGTTTTATTATCTAATGATATATTTTTTTTCAAGTCAATCTGACAACTCTTGACAACTAATAATTGAAAAACAACTGTGACAGAATGTATACAATGCGTCTCTTCACTTTTTCACAACATTCTCCCCCTCGGTGCTAACTTCCTTGGTAGCGCGAACATTGAGACGATGGAGTTTTCTCAAGGGGTCGCTTGTAAATTCCTTGTGCTGTCTGTACATCGGCTACTCTGGCGATACCATCAGGTCCGAAATATACTTTCTTCACCTTTCCCAATGGCCATACTCCTCTTGGAAAATCATTTTCATTAACAATCACCAGTTCACCTTCTTCTAAGTTAGCTTCATCTTTGTTCCACTTACTTCTGTTGATCAGAGTTGGCAGATACTCGCGTAACCAGCGTTTCCAAAATTTATCTGCCAAATATTGAGATGCTCTCCATTGTTTCTTCAGTAGATCCTTTTCATTGAAAATTCCTGGCGTTATGAGCGAAGTCGAAGTTCCAATGAGTAGATCATTCGGAGAAATACTGACCAAGTCTTGTGGATCTATGGAAACGTGTGTGAGTGGTCTACTATTCACAATAAATTCCGCTTCACTGAAGAGAGTTTGCAGTACTTCTTCCGCAGGATGTCGATTCTTCATTATGGCCATGAGAGATCTTTTGAATGAACCTATAAGTCGCTCCCAACAACCTCCCATGTTTGGACTGATTGATGGCAAAAACTTCCAGTTTATTCCTCTGTTGGTCATGTCGTCTATGACTAATTTAATTTCGAGTTCATCCAAAGCCTCGATTAGTTCACGACTTGCACCTCGTAGGTTGGTTCCATTATCGGACCAGAAAACCTTTACTGGTCCTCGTCTTGCCAAAAAACGTCTTATAGCCATGATACATGAATCCGAAGTCAACGAATGTGCAATCTCCACGTGAATCGCCCTGATTGTTAAACAGGTGAAGAGTACCCCATACCGTTTTTCGGTTCTTCTTCCTATTTTCACCACAAATGGTCCGAAGTAATCGAGACCAGTGGCTGAAAATGGCTTTTCATATTTTAAAAGCCGTTCCTCAGGGATCAAACCCATTTTTGGTTGTGAAGGTTTTGCTATTGAGCGTCTACAGTGCCCACATTGACGAATTATTTGCTTCACGCTGGATCTAATATGCGGAATCCAAAATTTTCTTCTGAGCTCGTTGATAACAGTTTCTGTTCCTTGATGAGCATTATTCTTGTGAACATGCTGTACCATTTTCTGAGTATATGCGTGTTTTCCGTCCAAAACTATGGGTTCCTTTTCAACTACGCATATTTCTTCCATATTTATGATTCTGCTTGACACCCTCATAATACCACTCTGATCAAGAAATAGAGACATATTATGTAATCGTCCATTTTTGTTTGGGATATTCCGTTTTAAATTCGCTAAGTCTACAGGAAAACAGGAAGCCTGAATAACTTTCCACCACTGTTTCTGACTCCATGCTAATTCTTCGGGTGTCAAAAAACTATGTAGCTTGCGATCTTTCAGTGGAGTTCTCATATTTGTAATAATACGGTTTATCCGTGCTGTGATTCGAAGTAACTTGATCCATGAATAATGAGATTTTATCACGGGTAGAGCTTCAGACAAATCTTCTGTTACCAAATTCACAAATATGTTTTCATGAACATCCACGTTCTCGTCGCTATACAAGGATTGTTGTGGAATTTTTGGCCATTCAGTTCGGTTATTGTAGAGAAATTCTGGACCTCTGAACCAACGACTTTCTATGTTCAATATATTTATCGGTGTATCTCGTGTGCAATCGTCAGCCACATTATCTTTTGTAGGTACCCAGTTCCATTTCTTGACGTCGGTATTCTCTAAAATTTCTCCTATCCTGGCAGCCATATACGTTTGCAATTTCCGTTCAGTTTTGAGCCATTGAATAACTGTTCTTGAATCGGACCAGAAGAATCTTGCAGAAATATTCAATTTCAAATATTTCATAAGTTCAGTGCAAAGCCTTACTCCCATCACTGTAGCTAACAACTCCAATTTGGGAATGGTTAGTGTTTTGAGTGGTGCTACTCTGGCTTTGGAAGCAATAAGGACTACCTGAACGTCGTTTTCAAATTTCAATATCAGATAGATTGCAGATGAAAACGCGTGTTCGCTAGCATCTGAGAATATATGGAGTTCTATGTTCTTACTATTCTTCAACTCGAGTGAATAACATCTTGGTATTTCAATAGTCATTGCATTCTTTAATTCTTTCAGCCAAACCAACCAATTTTTGAACAATTTATCTGTTATGGAATCATCCCAGCCAAGACCCGAACGCCATATTTCTTGCAGCAATATTTTTATTTTGATGGATACAGGTGAATGTAAGCCTAAAGGATCAAATATGGACATAGCCGTTTTCAACACTTCCCTTTTGGTGGGAATTTTTGTACCACCAATAATTTCTTTCGATATTCTATGGAATTTCAGTTTAAAAGTGAAACAATCTTTTTCGGAATTCCAGAGCATACCCAAAATTTTATCTTCGTTGTTCGACTTGTCCAATTCGGATTTCGTTTGATGAGCAAGTAGACTTCCTGGGAGATTCATTAATACCTCCTTAGAATTTGAAACAAAATTTCTTATTTCCAAGCCACCTCTACTGTGAACATAAATGACATCTTTCATGAGTTGAACAGCCTCTTTTTCAGTTTCAGTTCCATCCAAATAGTCATCTACATAGTGGTTGTGTATAATTGCGTCAGCAGCTTCTTTGAATGTCTTGCTGTGTTGATTTGCGTTATAGTTTTTGACGAACTGTGCCAGAAATGGTGAAGAAGTCGTACCAAACAACATAGCTGTCATTCTATATACATCGGGAGATCTTCTAGAGTCGAGATGACGCCATAGGAAGCATTGTGAGAAGTTATCTTCATCTGATATCCGAATTCTGTTGAACATCTCTCGTATATCTCCTGCGAATGCTATCTTATGTAGTCGAAACTTCAATAGAATTCCAAAAAGAGAAGTGAGCCAGTCTGGTCCGGGCAACATTCATTCAATGAAAGTCCATTCACTCTTGCTGCTGCATCAAATACAACGCGGACTTTCTCCGGTTTATTTGGATTTATTGTTGAGAAATGTGACAAAAACCATTTATTTTTTGCATTCTCAAGTTGCTCTTTGGTTACTCGAACGGCATAATTTTTATCAAGCAATTTTTGAATTTCATCCTCATATGATTTGGAAAGTTTTTCATCCCTTGCCAAACGTTTTTCGAGGCAATTCAATCTTTGCCTGGCCATTGGATATGAATCTGGAAGTGTCAAATTATCCTCCTTCCATGGTAACCTCACTTGGTATTGATCAGCGATGCGCCGAATAGAACTTTCTGCTATTGAAATAGCTCTTTGTTGTTCTTTGGTCTTTTTGTTGTCAATTTTTGCCAATGCAACTCCAAAATTTTCCAACTTCATATAATTTTTTACCAACTCGTGTAGCTTTTCATCAGCCTCTTCGCAGCATATGAATGAAATTTCAGGTTTCTCATCATTATTGAATGAATATCCTAATGTACCATGAAGAGTCCACCCTATTTGGGTTTTAGAGAGGATCGGGGCATCCAGCCTCGGTTGGATTACTTGCCTGGAAACAATTAGATGAGCATTGTTTTGACCTATCAGCAGAGAAGGCTTTTCATTGCTTTTTGAGGATGAAATTACTTTGTTGACAAAGGGGAACATTTGACTCAAACTAGATAGGTCATAGTTTTGTTGTGGTAGATTTAGATGATCCATTGTTCTAACGTTTTTTAATTCATGGTATATGGTGCCATGCTCTGCAGCAATTTCTGCCTGTATCGTTTGGGAATTGTTCTCATATCGATAAATATCGCCAGTCCATTTGCAACACAATGGTGATATAGGGCCAGCCAAACCTAGCTCTTTGGCCACAGCGGAATCAAGTAGTGTAGCTGTACTTCCTTCATCTAGAAGAGCATTTATTTTTATGGTTCCCTTTGGACCTTTGAGCATAACAGGTAATATTTTCAACAGAATGTTGCTGTTTCGGTATGTTATATGAGTGGTAACTTCAGGCTTACTCGAATTTTCGAAATTTTTGTGCAAGAAACTGTTATGGAATCGATCGCAGTTATTGATTCCACAGGCTTTCCTCTTTCTCCATTTTCCATGATGCTGCCTTAAACAACAATAACAAAGATTCAATTTTTGTACAATTTTCCAACGTTCCTTGACTTGTGCCTTCTGGAAATGACTGCAATTCTCTATAGAGTGTTGATTTTGGTTGCAAACTCTACATTGCTTCTGTGTAGCGCCTGTTGATTGACTTTGCCGATTTCCTGTTTGGCGACTTTCACAGATATTTTCTTTTATGGAGGATTGCTTCGTAGGGCCTATGTTGGAGACGAAAGTTATTCTGGATACAACATCAGACATCTGTTGAATCCAAATCGAAAAATCTTTCAAAGTTTCTTTTCTGCAGGAAATTTTTGTTTCAATCAGGTAGCTTCCCCATTGAGTCAATAGATGGGGTGGTAACTTGGATACAAATAGGGTCACTGGATCTAGTAAGCTTCGCTTACTCGGGTACGGACAATGGGCGAGGCCCTGGCGAAAATTGTTGTAAATTAGCCAATCCCAGAAGATACCCAAAAATCGGCCAATCGCAATGTAGGATAATTTGTTTATACGAATTCGGAGAATATGAGAAGAAGAAGTGTTTAAGTTCAGGCGAGTTCTGAAATTCAACAGGAAATTCCATCAGTTCTGTCACTGATTCCTCTCCCTCTCTGTTTGTGACGAACGACAAACAGAGAGAGAGGCATCGGTGATAGAACTGACGGAAGTTACTGTTGAATTTCAGAACTCGCCTTTCGTGTTCGTGTATGCTTTATGCTTGTTGAGCAAAAAAATTTAACGTGGTCTGTGTTGTTGAGTATAAAGTTTAACCGAGTTCAACTTACACAATATTCTTCATTCTGATTTGAAATTCAAAATTTTGAAATGAAAATTTGTTCAGTTAAAAACTGTAAAAACAATGACAAAAGTCACAAACTATTTTCCATTCCAAGTGATGAGTTATTTACTATTTTTTACTAGATTATCACCGAATATAGTTTTGTATATAACGCGAATGAAAACAAACTTCACCTTGAATTAAATGGACCTTTCTCGATGTTTACCTGGGACTTGGGTAGAAGTTATTTCTTTAAATGGGAAATTCTGAGAAAGAATCACCAAATACACAAATTTACGAAGTGAGCATTCACTATAAGAAGTTCAACATTACTTGCTATTCCATATGAACAATTATTATTCAAAAAGATGACCATTTCATCTTATTTGAAACTGTTGTATAAATCTGCTGTTAATCCCAGTAACTTGATTGAAATAGTCTTCATTTCCGAAGTATCAAACATACAAATTATTAAATCAGTTGTCAGCGTAGGTAGTCCTAAAAGATAGGGCATCCTAGTTCATTCACATTTTTTTACCTGTGTTGAATTTAGACTTTCATCTGTATATCTTTATAAAACGAACATTCTTGAAGTTTCAAAGATAATTTTTTAGAATATGCTATTATGGTATAGATATTATAGAATGTATTCCTAGAAAAATAGATAATGACAGTCAACATGAACTCTATCTCTACATTTCACTGCCAAATATTATTGTTTGACAAAGTAGGTACTTACTTCACTGCTTAAATTTTCAAATCAGGTTTATCATTTTCTTGAAAATTACAGGAAAATCTTCAGAATTTAATAGAATTTAATGTCTAGCGATCTAAAATATGAACTGTACTAAAGAACTCGTGGTATTGTTTTAACATTCCTCTAGCCACGTTACAAATATTACTTGCAGTATTGTCAATTGGCGTGCACATGCAAAATTATTGGAATTCAACTCGAAAAATTAAAAGGAAATTAAAATAAGTCAAATATCCATAGGAAACACCCAAAATTTTAGTCGAAAATCTTTGTGATTGTTTACATTTTGCATCGAGCATCAAAATGTCAATGTCACGTCAATTTGAAAAATGACAGTTTGTCTTCTTCTTTTCTGAATTGTTTAAACAAATTAAAGTGCAATGCCATTGGTCAATTTTTGGGTAATCGTTCCGATTAGCTCCACCCAATGTCCGTACCCGTGTAAGCGAAGCTTACTAGATCCAGTGACCCTAGATACAAAGTTTGCTAGCAGTTGTCGTTGATCGATTATTTCTTCTATCTCTCCTTCCACTACCACTGCTACGTTTTTTATGGTACTGCTGAAGTTAATGAAGGATTCTAGGCTGTCAACGGTGGCAAGATCGCATGCTTGTGATAATAATTCATCCATGATAAATTCCGGGCGACCAAACTTCTTCTGCAGAATGTCCAATATTTCATCTGGTTTCTGGGCAGTAATGAGCAGCATTTCTACAGATTTTCTTGCTGCACCTGTCAAACTGTTATTTAGGCGCAGAACGTTTTCTTGAGGTGAAAATGAACAAGCGTTATTGGATAACTTATATTGGGAATAGAATATTGGCCATTTCAAATACGATGAACCATCGAATGTCACCAAATTGTTGCCTATTGTCTGACGAGAAAGCATATTGTTGATGGATTTGGTGAGGCCTTCAATATCATTTTTTGGCCGCAATTCTGATTCGTCAGTTGTATCAAAATGTTCACCTACGTTATTTGCCCAGTTTTGAACATATGAATTTTCAGTTCTGGCCTCATCTTCAGAAGAAATCTCTTCCAAGCTGGGCTCGCTTTCTTCTTCAAAAAACTCTTCGTATTTGGAAAGCGCATTTTCTTTATGTCTTAATCTAGCTTCACACAGCCCAAAAAGTTTTTGGATTCTTTCGAGTTCCCTTTGCTTGAGTTCAATTTCGTGACTGGGTATATTGGAATTCTTAATTTTAGTTATTTCTGATTCTAAATTGATGATTTCTTCTTGTTTGGAGAAAACGGTTTCTTGAATGTTGTCAATTTCATCCTGTATTTTCAATAGTTTTGTTCGCTGTTCGTGTTTTTTCGTTGATTGACTAGCTCGAGACCATCTCTTACTCCTAACTGACATGGACGTACTTTTCCTTTCTGCTTTGTTATTTGAATAACTTGATCTTACAGTTTGGAATTTTTCCATTATAGATTTCAGAAGTATGTTTGTTAATGTCTTCGAACTGTCACTATTGGCGTGTTTGCAATTGAAAAAATCACACAATTGTTGTAAACTGCGGATGCTGAGTGATATACTCAACAACTCATGATGCTGGTTATATTCCGGAGAGTTTTCGCGAAAGTTGAAACCAGAAAACGATAGAATACGCCTTCTTGCAGAACTTCCTTTGGTTTCTTCTCCATAAAGTGCAAAATGAATGTTATTCAGTAACAATCTATCGACAGTTTTCAGCTTCGCTTGCATATCTGGTACGTCTAGGAACACCAGTTTGCTTGAAGACATTTCGCTCAATCCTGTGCGATTTTTTAACTATACACCCTTAGTGCTGAAACCGTGCGACTCGAAGGACCACAATTATGTTATTGAAATTAAGTTTTGTGAGGAATATATAGGTTTTATTATCTAATGATATATTTTTTTTCAAGTCAATCTGACAACTCTTGACAACTAATAATTGAAAAACAACTGTGACAGAATGTATACAATGCGTCTCTTCACTTTTTCACAACAAGCAGCTTTCCGAATTTTCAATAACATACAGGGTGTTCCATTTAAAATAATCAAATTTCAGCAACTTTTTCAAGCAAACGAAAAAACTGTATTTTTTTACCACCCTGTATTGAAGTAACGGAGATTAGGCTGACGTGTGGGAAGTGTCCAAGTATCACCTAATTCCAAACCAAATTTCGATATCATAGTACTTCTTAACTAAAAGATATCGGCATTTTTAGAAGTCATGATTTTCGAAGAAAAAAATTTAAATTAATTTTTATTTCGAAAACGGTAACAGATAGGTATAGGGAAATATCAAGAAAAGTTGTCGGGCAATTGTTGGAGATTCCAAAAATAATATTATATACAGAGTGTTCCATTTGAAAAATCAAAGTTGCTACTGCTTTCTAATAGAAACGGCAACGCCGCATTGTCGAAAATATTTTAGTTGGCTAGAGAATGTCCGAATATGCCCTCCATTAAATTTTCAAAGTGATCCGTTGTCTGGTTCACCAGAAACGTCTAATGTGCCATCCACCGTGAATCAGCCTGTATATGAGTAGCAGTTATATCACATAAACGTTGATACGCATTTGTATGATCATATGGCATGTTATATAGTGGGAAAACATTTTTTTGTTATACAGAGTAAAATATTACATACATGTATTAGAATAATATTTCATATGAAGAACATCTTTCTAACGAAGTGTATATTGCAATGTGATCCGAAAAAAATGTTACTGTTATGTCAAACACTAGGAATCTACAGAACTTGATTTTCATTTGTTTCATTTCTGTTATGTTGCTGCATTAACGTTATCATGATTATTTCTGCTGAAAAAATTTTTCATTTAAAATAAAGGTAGACATCTCTGATTTGATGTCGTCGTACTAAAGTGCAATTTTATCGAAAATCTTTGCTCTTATCAATTTTCCACAAGAGTACTTTTATTCAGAAAATTGTCCAAGTAACCCAATTTTGTTGAAAAATATTGGAAAATATCTGTCATTTCCAAGTCTTGGGGTGTGGACCATCGGAAGTAGTCCGTTCCTGACTTTGTAACAGAACAACTGACTCGAGCATAAAAGCTCATCAAATCATTTCATTTGTTCAGTCAGTCACCAAAATTTGGTTGATTTTGAATACTCACTTGAAGACTTATCAAAGAAAAACATTTTTCATTATGTAACTTTGAAGGCATGTAACTTGGTAACGAATGGTTTTAGGAACAAAAGTTATATGATGTACTGGTGATATTTTGACCCCATCAATACATTCCCAAGTGGAGAGGGGGAAGTCCTGGGACACCCTGTATAGATTGTACAAGAAAGTGTTTCAATAACATATCAATGAGAGGCCCTCGAATCCCAATTTTATTGAAAATAAAAAATCAAGAATTATTAACAGGACACACAACCCACAGTTGTATTTGAAACACTTCTTGAAACGTGCACCCCAACTGAATAATTCAGGGTGGCTCGTTTTAACTGGAATGCACTGAACGTATTTTCGATGCCGTTGCCCTTCTGAAATTTTATCTTCAATGCAGTTCCATCGCAGTTGGCATGTCGAGTCTTTCCATTCTATCGTTGGCCAAACTTCTGTTTCTTGAACAATATTTGTGAAGCGCTCCAGTTTCTCACTATCGAGTCTTCATCGGTGCAATAGCAGAGGTAACTCATTCATCTAAGTTATAGACCGGGCGGCAGTAGCACAATTTTCAATCAATTTTTTGAAGTTTCCCTTTGAAAGGGAAAACACATGAAAATGAATTAAATCGTGATCTTGAAGAGAGGGCAATTCATGTAGAACTCAAAGTTAGTGCTGATAAAGTTGAACAATCACTTTGATGGACAACTTCTTACAGACTGTCTTGCATTTGTTATTCATCGAAAATCAAAAATCTTCGAAATGATAAAGACAATATTTGGAATGATGATGGTGATATTCAGCTTGCAAGTGGTGAGACATCATGTATGTCTTTGAAATTCCATGTAAAATATACTGCGATGAATAAAAATTAATTTATTTTCGCAAGACATTTATTTACATAAAAGTTTATTTAGATTATTATTTGTACATCATCAGCATTTCTGAACAAAATATGCTAGCATATAGAACTACAGATAATAAATTTTCGATGTTCCGTTCCCAGAAGTATATCGGGAAAAACCCTAGTTCCATGAATCTCCGACGTTCTCAAGTTTTTTCAATAGCATGGGAAAACCATTCTTGGGCGCGTACAACATGCTTTTGGGTGTGAATTCTAATGGTACGGGTGTTTCCGCACATTTCTCAACTTCAAAGTGGGATATGACATGAATCACACCCAACTGAGCACTCAGAAGACCAAACCGTTCACCTGAAAATTGTTGAAATCTGATAATAATATCGAGGTTATTTATAGATAAATATAGGTGGAGGCAGATATTTTTGGTTTCACTTTAGTAGTTTCACTTTTTATAGTTTTTTGTTATTTTTGATCATGGTGAGCTTCAAGCCTGAAAGAAATTATTTACTTTCTTCACACTGTTATTATGAATATTTTTGTCAAATACAAACACACGTGGTTCGGAAGGTATACTAACCACCGTTGAATAAAAAGAGACTTACATAATGTACATATCATGAAACACATCATATCTTCATACATGTATATTATATGCGGAATCTCATGACAATGTATCACATATATCAAATTACAAGCGATAACATTCTCGCGAAAAAGCTGATAGTGCAGCATCAGCAAGTGGTCGCATTTCATTTCCCACAATGCCAATGCTGACACTATATTCCAAACATTATAAATAGGTCCTGCGAGACCATGAGATTCATTCAGTCACTAATAAGTCAGTACTTAAGTAGTACTCATATTTTAAACACAGTCGTTCATTGTTAAACAAGTATCTGAAATAAATCATTTCAACTTCATCAAGTGTTTTCCGCGGTGGTATTAACCAGCCTTGTATCATTTTTCAAAAAATCAAAGAGATAAAACCAGATATAACATGTATATTTTCGATTGATCGCAACGTTTCAGAAAAATTACGATTCTCGTAATCGGAGCAAGGAAAATATTTAAAATAAACATACTGCATGCACATTTGGTTTATTAAACTCATAGTCATTAATGTACCCCTACGAAAACACTCTCATGATAGTGAAATTCGGTGATGTAAATCCCCAATAAGGGAACCGAAAGTAGCAAATGAGAGAAACAAGTCGACATTTTGGTTTCCATGATTCTCAATGAGTGTACTGCCTAAAATTTATGACCAAATGAGGATAAGTTTATTTCCAATATCTTCAAATACACGTCCTCACATAATGGCAAGTTATAGTCTTCCAAAAAGGAACAAGGTTGGTTAGCATGCCAAATTTATCCATTATATTCTTTCCATAAGTAAATGAATTTCAGTTAATATCATATGAACGTTTGAATGGTTTTCATTACCTAAACAAATTCTTGGACCCTCCCCAAATGGAAGGTAGAATAAACCGTCCATATTATGAGTTTTTTCCATAAACCTTTCGGGGTTATATCTTTGCGGCTCTGGAAAATACTTCTCGTCCTTGTGTAATCCTCCTACAGGAATGGCAACCTTCATTCCTTTCTCTATTACCAAATTTGTTCCTGGTAACTGATAATCCGAAGTGGATTCCCTGTCCACATAAGGTAATACTGGATACTTGCGAAGAGTTTCTGGAACAAAAATTGTATTCCAATAGACATATAGATAGCAATATGATAGTATGGGTACGGTGTCAAAAAATGAAAGTAACCTAGAAACTAGCAACAAATTATATTATGTTTTCTCGGTTTCAATTTGTAGATATGCAAGGTGTTTCCAGATGATGTCTCCAATCCAAGAAAATGTTTTTTTGTCATATTTGAAGAAAAGAGAGACATACATGATTACACAAAAAGTGGGTTTCAAAATTCAATTAAAAATCGATTCTGCATCACCAGTTTCCCATCTAATTATAATGAAACTATATGTTTTTCATGATAGATAGATAGATAGATAGATAGATAATTTATTTTTCCACTGAATGTTACAACACAGGTGTAGTACATTATGGGAGTCGTCAAAATATTGATAGTACAATATCTAAGAGCTTATAGACTAGGTACAAATATAAAGATGAAATGAAAATTACAATAAAATTTTGGTTGTAAAACCGTAATTAATACAGTGTTCAGCTAATGCAAAGCTCAACTTCTAAGAGAGAGATCTGTGTGAGAATAATATACTAAAGTATAAACATTTTGGTACGTACTAACATTTTAAAATAAATTTAAAAAACTTTGTTGGGTTAAGAGTTATCAATCAGGTTATCATCCATGAATTCCTGCACTGAATAGTAGCTTTTCTGTATCAAAAATACTTTCAGATTATGTTTGAATTGAGTGGTGTTGAAACAACTATACTCCTTCATGGTACATATTTTGTTGTATAATTTAATCCCGATAAAATTTGGGTTTTCTTGTCCAATTGACAGTCTGGAGAATGGTAGTTCAATTTTCTCCTTATTACGAGTGTGGTGATCATGGATATCCTTCCTCGCTAAGAGCGGTTTATTTTTATTTTTTATATACATAATAACTGAGTAAATATATAGGCATGGAAGTGTCAATAAGCCCAGGTTAACGAAATGCTTTTTACATGATGTTGAACTATGTAATTTCAATATGCAACGTATAACTTTTTTTGGGCACTAAAGAGTTGGCCCGAGTTATGAGCTTGTCCCCAGAATACAATACCATATGAAAGTACAGACTGTATGAGTCCAAAGTATAGCAATTTAAGCACTTCGATTGATACGGTATTATGTAAGTTTCTTATCACAAAACAATAAGAACTCAATTTTGCTACTGTTTTATCTAAGTGGTTGTTCCAAGTTAGTTTTTGGTCTAGATAGATCCCTAAAAATTTCGTACAGGTCGAATTCTCTAATGATTTTCCGTCAGTATAAAGGAGTACCTAAGCTATGATTAACTTCGATATATTTTGTGTAAAATTGAACTGCTACAGATTTGTCGATGTTCAGGCTTATCATATTTTCAGAACACCATTTTGATATGGTTTTAATTGATTTGTGGGACTTATCCTGTATTTCTTGATCTGATTTTCCGCTGATAATCAAGTTTGTGTCGTCTGCATAAATAATCGGGGATCCACTGGCTTGCAGTTGTTTTGGAAGGTCTGTAATGAATATATTGAACAGAGTGGGGGATAGACATGATCCCTGAGGGGTATCAGTGTGTGTTTTCAGAGGATCTGATCTTACACCATTGATCTCGACCTGTTGATTTCTGTCAGATAAGTATGAGAGTATCCATTCTAAACATGGACCTCTGACTCCAATTTGGTAAAGTTTATTTTCCAACAGGCCGTGATCAACTGTGTCGAATGCGCGGCTCATATCAAAAAATAGTCCCATAATATGGTCTTTTTTATTCAGGGAGTCGTGAATATGTGTTATCATCTCATCGAGAGCTGTCATGGTGGATCTCTTTGCTCTGAAGCCGTGCTGTGAGTTATTAAGAATATTCAGTTTTTCGAGATAATCATTGAGTCTTGTGTTAAAGCAGTATTCGTATATTTTACCTATGTGACATTGGACCGCAACTGGTCTGTAATTTTTCACTTCATCCTTATTCCCTTTGTGTTTGAATACTGGAACAACTTTTGAATACTTGAGTTCGTCTGGATATTTTCCCTCACAAAAACTTTTATTGATTAGAATACTAAGAGGTTGTGATATAATATCCCCGACTGCCTTTAGAACGTGTCCGGGTATATTATCTATTCCATATGATTTTTTTAAGCATATTTTATTGATGACGGTAGATATTTCCATGGGGTCTGTAGGGTACAAGTAAAATGACTGAAGTTGGGGTGTTATATTCTTCGTTTGACTTTCATTTTTGGGTATGCTGTTTTTTGTTGTTTCGATAAAGAATGAATTAAAAAGGTTACTCATATCTTTTTCATTTTTGATAATTTCGCCGTTAGTGTTTTTTATTTCTGATATTTTACTTTGGTTTTGTTTGTTACTATTTTCCTTTATTATTTCCCAGCACTCCTTGTTTACATTATTTGACTTTATTATTCTATCGTTATTGAAGGTTTTTTTGGCAATAATAACTTTATTTTCGTATGATTTTTTTAAACATTTGTATCTTGCAGTGTAATTGTCGTCGTTCAATATTTTTGATGTTTGGGCTGTTTCCCGGACTAGTTTTGATAGCTCTTCAATTTCAGGTGTAATCCAGCGTGTTTTGTCATTTTGGTTATTGGGATGAAGCGGTTTAATTAGGAAGTGAAATTCGAAAGATTGTATGATTTTCTCATAAAATATTGTTACGAAATTCCTTGGGTTCGTCGATTAAAACACCAAACAATACTAAACTTCTTTTATTAAAACTCTCTATCACAATACAATACAACGCAATCACTTAAATCGCTCCGAAAACTTTCCAATGCTCGCTACTACAACTCTCTGTACTAAAAATTCTGCCCTCGGCGTGAACGGGTCACGCTTATATATGCGCTCATAGAGTGGAGATTCATCTAGACAAATCTTCACAATCGAATCATCTGGATGAGCCGCGATCACGCGAGTGTAATCATTTCCTGGAATCGTCGTCGCACCAATTCGCATCGATAGGCGGCAGGGCCGGCGCTAGCACATTTCGTTACATTATCCCCCTCTCAATTTTGATCGTCCCGATCAAACAATACGTCATTATCGCCATTGTAACGTTTAAGTCTTTCTAGGTGAACGACCTTCATTTTTGCTCTGGGGCTACGTTGAATCCTGTACACCACGTCATTTATTCTCTTGACTATCGAATAGGGTCCTTCCCAGCATGGTGTTAGTTTGGGAGAAATTCCTTTTCTACGACGAGGGTTGTACAGCCACACTCGACCTCCTTCTTTGAATCCACCAGTATTTGCCTTGAGATCGTATCGAGCCTTCATCCTGTCACTAGTAATCTTCAATCTTCTTCTCGCAATTTCGTGAATCCTTATCAGGCTGTCTCGCAGTTCATCTGCATAATCCTGTACCTCTTTTTCCTCAGAACTTGGGGATCCGAACACCAAGTCACAGGGCAAACGAAGATCTCTCCCGAAGATGATACTGGCTGGGGTGAGCTTTGTGGAATCGTGCACAGCTGCCCGGTAAGCCATCAAGAATAGTTGAAGGTGTCGATCCCAGTCTTTTTGATGCTCTTCTACTACTTTGGAAAGGTGTTCTTCCATAGTCCTGTTGAACCTCTCGACCATGCCATCAGACTGTGGGTGGAGGGCAGTTGTTCTGGTCTTGCTAATTCCCATCAATTCACAAACTTTCCTGAATAAATTCGATTCGAAATTTCTTCCTTGATCGGAATGTAGCTCCATTGGCACTCCAAACCTTGTAAACATGTTGTCCACCAAGGCTCTTGCAACGGTGGATGCTTCTTGATTAGGCAAGGCGTAAGCTTCAACCCATTTACTGAAATAATCCATGGCAACGAGGATGTATTTGTTGCCATCATTCGTCATCGGGAACGGTCCAGCTACATCGATGGCGATTCGTTCGAAGGGAGCACCAACATTGTATTGTTTCATCTCGCCCCTTGATCTTGTACTAGGACCTTTGCTTGCTTCGCATTTTGGGCATCTTCGGCACCATCTCTCGACATCTTCTCGACATTGGACCCAGTAGAACCTTTGCCGTATTTTATCCAAGGTCTTGTTAACTCCTAGATGTCCACCTGATTTACCACCATGAATCTCTAACAAAACATCCTCTATTCTCGACATAGGCACAACCAGTTGGGAACTCACTTTCTTGCCATCGACTGACTCCCAAGCCCTCTTCAGTAGGCCATTCTCCACAATCAAGGAATCCCATTGTGCCCACAGTGCCTTGAACGTTGGTGATCGATCTGAGATGTCCTTCCAGGTGGGTCTTTCCGCTCCATTTTCTTTCGCTTTCAAAAATTCTGCAACGTTTGGATCATTCTCCTGGTCTTCTCGCATTTTTGCTGTCGTCCAATTGTCGTCTACTATCAATCTCACTTGGTTGATTCCTTCGCGACGTTCAATTCGCTCACAGTGTTTACAAGTATCCGAACAAGGTCTTCTTGACAAGGCATCTGCGTTGTTATGCAATCGTCCTGGTCGATGTTTTATCCTGAAGTGATACTGGTTCAACTTCTCAATCCACCTTGCTACTTGTCCTTCAGGAGTCTTCATTTCGAGTAACCACTTCAGAGCTGCATGGTCTGTTCTGATTAGGAACTCTCTTCCGTACAGATATTTGTGGAAGTGGTCTACAGCCTTGATTATTGCCAGTAGCTCTTTTCTCGTTACGCAATAATTTCTTTCTGGCTTGGTGAGTACTTTGCTGTAGAACTCGATTACTTTTTCCTGACCATCTTGCTCTTGTGATAGTACGGCTCCAATACCATTATTACTGGCATCTGTGTCCAAAACAAACAGGCCTCGTTGACGTGGGAAACTTAAAATGGGGCTGGAACATAGAGCAACTTTCAGTTTCCCAAATGCTCGTTCACTTTCGTTGGACCAGACGAATTTGACTCGATCTTCTGTCAACTTATGTAGGGGTGCCGCAATATCAGCAAATCCTTCTACGAAACGACGGTAGTAGGTGCAGAGACCTAGGAAACTCCTCACTTCATGTTTATCTCTTGGCCTCGGCCAGTCTCTTATCGCCTGTATCTTCTTTTGGTCTGTTCGGATACCGTCTGATGAAACTGTGTGACCTAGAAAATCCACTTCTTTCTGGAACAATGAACATTTCTGAAGATTCAGTTTGAGGTTGGCGTCCCTGAATCGTTGAAAGACTTCTTGCAGATTGTGCAGATGTTCTTCAAATGTCTTTCCCATGACCAAAACGTCGTCGAGGTATACAAGACAAGTTTTCCAAGTGAGCCCACGAAGGACCAGCTCCATTAGTCTCTCAAATGTTGCTGGAGCATTGCACAATCCAAACGGCATAACAGTAAACTGGTAAAGCCCGTTCCCAGTCGAGAATGCAGTCTTCTCCTTGTCGTCTTCATGTAAGCCTACTTGCCAGTATCCGCTCTTCAGATCTAATGTTGAGAACCAACGGGAACCTGCCAAAGTTGTTAATGTGTCATCTATTCTTGGTAGAGGGTAGCTGTCCTTCTTGGTGACATCATTTAATTTCCTGTAATCGACACAGAATCTCGTAGATCCATCCTTCTTGGAAACCAACACAACAGGTGCAGACCAAGGGCTCGATGACTCTTCAATCCACACCGTCCTTCATCATCTTGTCGACAAGCTCTTCCACTTCCTGTTGCTTGGCGAATGGAATTCTTCTTGGTGGTTACCGAATCGGAAGAGCTTGGCCAGTATCGATTCTGTGTTTGACCAAATTAGTTCTTCCTGTTGTTATCGAATCAAAAATGTCACTTTCACTCCGGATGAAGTTCTTGGCAGCTTTCAGTTCCTCTGTTGATAAGTGTTGACATGAGTTTTCAAGAGTTGATATAACACTCTCAGAGTCTGCCTTCATTTCTTGATGTTCATTTGAATTACAAGTCGCTACCCAAGTAACAGGTTCACATGTTCCAATAACATCGCCTGCCTTAACAGTTATTTCTCCAGGAAACACGTTGGCAACTCTCACAGGAATCGTTTTGTTCGTTTTAACTAAGGCTCGTGCAAACACCAAATTGCTGGGGGATTCATCACATGGCTGGACTACTCCAACGCAGCACCCAGGGTCTTTTTCAACTGCAGCACAAACTACTTTCTCCGAAAATCCAGGAATTCTCGCAGTTTTCATTAAACGCAGTTTCACAGGCATTGTCCTTTCTGCTGGAGTTGTAAGGACAAATTCTTCTCCTCCGAACCTCATAATCTTCTCCTCATTGTCGAATGAAAATCCATAGTCACTGATCGAGTCCATTCCGAGTATGAATTCATCTTCTATATCTGCGACGTAAACTGTATCTGTGATGGTGAGTCGCCCAAGAACCAATGTAATTTCAGCCTCTCCTCGAATAGGTGCGTTTTCACCAGTGACTGTCCGAAGCACGACGTTGGAAGAAATAGGCTTCACGCTTCCAGGCCGAAGAATGTCGCTGCGTACCAAGGAAACTGCAGCACCGGTGTCTATGGTGCATATAACGTCGATTTTATTCAATTTTCCTGGAATGGTAAGGCTCTCAGATGTTCTTTTCAGCCTGTTAACATTGATGACCCTGGGGGCTCTGTTATTACTAGCCAGCATGCGCCCCGATATGCTGGCTAATTCTCGTTTTCCTGCCGCCAATTTGAGGACTCGCTGGATGACCTTGTCCTCACAGGTGATTGCGTACGAGATGGAACCCTTGCAGGTGAGCTAGGTCTTGATGGCATTCTCACCCTACAGTCTTTGATAAGATGTCCTAGTTTTCCACATCGGTAGCACGTTCTCTTCTTCTGGGTGCTCATTCCACTTATCAACGATTTGATCTCCTCCAGAAATTTCTCAAATGAAACACTCGTAGCGCCAGATCTATGTTCGGAATCGTCAATTGTTACCGCTCGCACTTTCGGCCTCGAGGTGTTGAAGGCCGCCTCCACTTCTAGCGAACGTACCAAGGCATCGCTACTCCTTTTGAAACTTGTAAGTCGCAGAGTTCTTTGGATTTCTGGGTCTCTAAGTCCGTCAATAAATATCTGCACAGCCAACTGCTCCTTGAAATCTCCGGGTGCATCTGGGTACGCCAGCTGGATTAGGCGTCGAACATCTGCCTCAAATTCTTGCAGACTCTCACCAGATTTTTGGGTGCGAGTCTTCATTTGGGCCCGGTACAGCTGTTCTCGGTGTTGATCGCCATACCTCAACTCTAGTGCAGAAATCAGGTCGTCATATTGCTTCTGCTGTTCTATGAGTATCGTTTGTAATATACCCAAAGCTGGCCCTCTCAAAGCTACTATTAGTGCCGTAGCTTTTTCTTCGTCGCCCCATCCATTAGTTTCTGCCGCAGCCTCAAATTGTCGACGGTACATGGACCAAGACGACTGACCATCAAAAGTCGGTGGTTTCACGGAAATTCCTGACGTGGCAACACTGTCTCGGCGATCTCGGTTCTTGAGAAGAGCTATCTGTTTTTCTAGACCTCTCATTTCATTTCTCATCTCCTCTCGCACTATATCCACTTTCTTATTGACGTCATCGTCGATTTTCTTGACGTCTCCCTTTAGTTCTTCCTTTAGGTCTCCTTTTAGTTCCTCCAGATCTACTCTTAGTTCTTTCAGTTCTTCCATTTGTACTTTTGTTTTATGTAAAACATGCTCGAATAACTTGTCTTGATGTTCTCGAACGTTCTGGAAGTCTGCTTTCCACTGTTTTTCTATTAGAACTAATTCATTCTTTTGTTCTTCTCTCACCTTCTTCTGTTCTTCTAGAATTTTCTGGATTGCTTCTTCTCGTTCTATTTTTTCACGTTCTCGTTCTTTCCTCTGTTCTTCGAGAATTTTCTGGATTCCGTCCTCTCGCTCTTTTCTCTGTTCTTCGAGAATTCTCTGGAGTGTTTCTTCCCGTTCTTTCTTTTCATCTTCTCGTTCTTTCTTTTCATTTTCTCGTTTTAATTTTCGTTCTTTCTTTTCATTTTCTCGTTCTAATTGTCGTTCTTTCTTTTCAGCTTCTCGCTCTTTTCTCTGATCTTCGAGAATTTTCTTGAGCGATTCTTCTCGTTCTTGTTTTTCCTCCTGCCGTCGCTTTTCCGCCAATTCTTTTTCCTCCAGCCGTCGCTTTTCATCTTCCTGTCGTCGCTTTTCCTCTAATTCTTTCTCCTCCAGCCGACGCTTTTCATCTTCCTGTCGTCGTCTTTCCCAATCCGCAAATTGGTTTTGCATAAATTTCAACATATCCTCCATCGTATCGTAAGATGTACTTCTCGTATTAACCATAAATTGTTTTTATTTACCAGCAAAAATTCCACTTCCGACACCACTGTTACGAAATTCCTTGGGTTCGTCGATTAAAACACCAAACAACACTAAACTTCTTTTATTAAAACTCTCTATCACAATACAATACAACGCAATCACTTAAATCGCTCCGAAAACTTTCCAATGCTCGCTACTACAACTCTCTGTAAGGTAAGTTGGGGCAAGTGCACCCCCAAAATTGAATAGTGACACTTCGAAAAATCGTGCTTGTTGAATTTGATAGGAAAACCAGTCAACAAATTTTCTGAGCAGTCATTGAAATGTTTAGCTTCAATAATGCGAATATCCAAGTAGTTTATTGGAATCTGGAATGTTTGTGATTTTTTCAATTTTATTGGGTTTGAAAACGCACTTGCCCCATCATTTGGGGCAAGTGCGTTCTCAGATGTGATAGAGGTGTATGATCGTATATTGAAATATTCCGGGGTAAGAGCGTCTTATTGCAAATTTATTTTTTCCCCTCGATTTCGCAAAACTGTAATATCACCACCCGTTCAGAAGTAATGAACTTTTCTCTCAGAAGAAATGAATTGGTCATATTATCAGAAAAACTTTATTTCATAGAAACATTAACGAATAGGTTCTAGAATGAACAATTGATTGGTTTATTGAATATTGAACATATGGAAAGAAATCTCGAAGCGTATTTCACCTCTGCGACCAATCTTTGGTGGGGGTAGAAGTGAAACTATATCACTTTCCAAAACTACCGATGAATCTTCAACTGAAGGGAATGTGAAAATGGAATTTTCCTTGAGAAAAGTATTTTTCCTTGTAAATTTCACAATAATAACATCATTAGTGATGTTGGCGATTTGGCCCACGTAATGCTTGATGCTTTTTTTTCCTGGAAATTTCACCAACACCCAATCATCAATATTCATGTCACCAACATTTTTTACCAAGTTTTGCCAGTCATCCTCACTTTGAATATCTTCGGCGATATCATTGCTGAATTCTTCTTCGCTTTCAGTCAATATTGTATTAACTTCTTCTGATGATGATGACCATTCATCAGTTAATTTTCTCTTTCTATTCACTCGTTTTCGGGATGAATCGTCATTTTCTATGAGACCAAGATCTTTACCGACCCCATGAACATTAGGATTTCTCATTTTAGTTTTCGATTTGTTTAATGATTCATCTTTTTCTTTCAATCGCTGTATCACATCATTGCTTGTTACCACCTCTGCGCCATTACAAACTTTTCTTTTGGGCTTCTTAATTTGCTGGGCTGAATTTGTGGAATTTTTTACAGTTCTGAGATGGAGTGCCTCAAATGAAATATCATTTGCATCGTTTGGCTTACTTCTAGAAGGTTCTGCTGTTTTTTCAACTTCCGAAGAAGAACCTGCTGATATGTCTCTAGAAGTTCTTGCTTGGATGTCTCTATCACTATTTGTTGATGGACAGTTTGAACGATCAATTTCCATATGTTTGTTTGGCGGATCTGTATGCATCTGAATAGGAGGATCGACATTGTTTTAACCGGAGACATTTTGACGTACAGTAACAATATTTTGTGATGTTTTCCACCTTCTGAGAGCTTCCGAATCGTAGAGTTCTTCTGGTATGACTTTATCATCGAATGGCGAAATCCCTCCTTTTTTGAACCCGCTTTTGATGATATCTGCACTTGTTTCCAGCCAAACTCGACCTATCAATGAAGAAAACTGTTTCTTAGGAATTTTCATTCCATGGTGTTCCCTTTGCCACTTCACTAATTTAGCATCCCAAGAAGATTTCAAGGAACGAAACACAGCTAGGTCAAGTGGTTGGAGTAAGTGAGAAGAGTGTGGAGGTAACTTTAATATAGTGATCTGCTGTTCAATTGCTGATTGAATCACCCCAACAGTTATGTGTGTCCATCATAAATAAGGAGGATTGGTCGATCTGTACCAATATTTGGAATTAGGGTTCGCTTAAAGTAATTTTCAACCCTTCTTTGTAGCTGCGTACGCTGTTCCTGGATATTCTGATCCTTCTGATCCTACCCATTCATTCCATATGCTCTTTCCTTTGAATACGATCAATGGGGGTAGTTTATTCCCAGAAGCACTACGAGCCATCAACACAGTAGTGTTTTTACGGCCCGGCCCGCTTGTTGTTCTTGTGGATGGAGCACCGATTTTCCCAACTACTTTAGTCTTCGAGGGATCTGAAGAAAAACTGGATTCGTCTAAATTCCAAATCTGGCTCGGTTTATCATTCAATCCCAAGTCATCCAAGTTTTTTTTCAGTAGCTTGAAGTATTCTTGTATAATGAAAGGGTCTATGGATTTCTTCCGAGCCACTTCTACACTTTGAGGCTTCTTTATGGAAAGCCTATGTCTCTTTCTGAAATTGATAAACCAGTCTGAACCTGGCCTACCATTTTTGAATTGGGTGTTTATTTTATTTTCCATTGAAATGTCGGGTTTTCTACCAAAACTTGAACTTTTGTCCTCCCTTCTTCCTTTGACATGGTCCTTCAGTGTAGTCACTGGGATATCATGAAGTTCACTGGCTCTCTTGACTGTTAATACTCCTGCTTTTATATCATTTACGGCTCGTTGTAGAGTCTCTTGTTTGTATTTTTTCGCGCGATCACTCTTTCTCTTATAATTTCGAACCATGTTTCGAAATGTTCCTACAATAAATAACATTTGTAAGTATTTATATTCTATCACCAAATTGCTTACGATATAAGGGGGCAAGTGCGCCTTCCGAACGCACTTGCCCCAGTCTTAGGGAACGCACTTGCCCCTAGATGCTAATTTTGTGGGGCAAGAACGACCCCCACGCTAACAAAAAATTTAAGATAAATCTCAAAATACCAAAATTCGGTGATGGTTTGATTATATAAAAGAGGAACATTAAACATGCAAACTTCGAAAGAACGCAAAAATACACAACGAACGGATTAAATGAAAATATACTTACGTACTCGTCTTACTAGCAAAATGACACTGCTTGTCTGAACACGACTAACGTACGCAACAGAGGCAATCATGCGCCATATATTCTTTCGCGCACTGTTGCCAAGAGTTGTACCACCGTATTAATTCCCTAAAAATCCGAAAATTATTGTATTTGAAGTTTTTGCAAGCCAAGGACGCTCTAGCCCCAAAGTCGCACTTACCCCAACTTACCTTACTAAAAATTCTGCCCTCGGCGTGAACGGGTCACGCTTATATATGCGCTCATAGAGTGGAGATTCATCTAGACAAATCTTTACAATCGAATCATCTGGATGAGCCGCGATCACGCGAGTGTAATTATTTCCTGGAATCGTCGTCGCACCAATTCGCATCGATAGGCGGCAGGGCCGGCGCTAGCACATTTCGTTACAATATTTTGAAAAGTGACTGACAGTCAGATTCTGTATTACCTAAGTTGTTCCAGTCCACCAGCATTAGTTCTTGCCTAAAATTCTGAATGTTGGTCTGACTGAATATTCTGCCTGATTTTTTGGAAGTATCGATATTTGGGTTAGCGTTCAAAGTCATTATTTGATAAGTGTGGTCAGATAATTCTGTGTCATGAACTATTGTTGTGTAATTTTGTATATTTGTAAATATATTGTCAATACATGTTTTACTAACCCTTGTAATTCTGGTAGGTTGTCTGATTGATTCTCTCAAGTCATATTCACTGAACGAATTCAAAAGGATATTCTTACTATTTTTGTCTGAGCTAGTAGGAAGGATATCCACGTTCGTATCCCCACATATCAGATATGAGCAGTTTTTCACATAAATTGTATCCATGAAAGTCTCGAGTTTCTCAATAAACACTTTAAAATTAGATTTTGGTGACCTATATACTACGCATATTGTAGTTTCCCCGATACCGGTTAGTGTGCATTTTGCACCGCACACTTCGAATACTTTTTCTGAACAGAAATTACTATATTCTAGATTTTGAAATGTAATGTCTTTCCGTGCAATTAAACAAACACCACCGTGATTATATTCTTCCCGACAGTAAAAGTTCACTATTTTGTAATTTCCAAAGCTTAGATTTTCCATTCCAGATTTGCACCATGTTTCGGATATACACAGTATATCAATGTCGTTCTCTTCTAGCAGAATTTCCAACCGGTGAATTTTTCCTGTAAGTCCTTGTATGTTTATATTCATCAAATTGAGCTTTTTTCTTGTTTTGTTGTTCATATATACCACCTCGTTGGGTAAGGTCCGGGTCAGGACCACATTAGATTTTTGTGTTGAATTTGGGCCAGGTGGGTCCTCATTTATTTCGCTCATAAAAAAGAATTTGGACGGGTATTTTCTTCTTCAGGTCGTTTACTGGTGGTTTGGCATTCGTTATTTAGAAGGTGTCGTCCTAAGTTGAAGTTGAAACGATTATATAGAATTTTTTTTGGCCAAAAGCTTGACTCGTATACTTCTTGTTTGAACTGGGGTTCCACTCCTATAATGAATGATTGGTTATCACTACGAGTGCTTTTCGTTTCTAGCTTCGTAACGCAAATGTTGTTGGATTTAGTACGGTCTACGATGTACTTCTGTATATTGTCTGCCTTGATCGAATCTGGGATTCTAGATAGAAATAACCATATTTTCCTATCACTATTTTCTCGTCCGTAAAATTCCTTATCTCCGTCTCCGCTTCCGGTCATTTGTTTCCTTTTTCTTTTGGTGACTACTTTGAAGTCATCACCATTATCTTCGTTCCCTTTGTTTTCTGTGAGGTTTATAATTTCCTCCAATTTCTGTTTAGTTTGAATTTGCATAATATTTGAATTGATATTCTTGACTTGGAAATTTGGTTTACCCTGTACTTTGGATTTCCCTTTTGTTGATGATCCTGACTCATTGTTTTCCTTTATTTCCAGTCCGGGCGTATGTTTATATGTACTTTTTTTGTCGGCTGATTGCCGGTTTTTTGTGCTGCTGTTTGGCGTGTGGCTCTCATAGTTTTTTGTGGACGAGTCTTTTTGGGTCAGTTCATTCTCGGAGATTATTACCTTCAATTTATTTTCTAAATATGTAATTTTCTCGATTTGCAGTCGAATAATATTCTCTTTGTCCATTATAATAATTCTCTTGTCCTGAATGATTTGCTTTAGAAGCCTGTTCTCTTCCTTTATGAACTCTTCCTCTGTGGATGATGTGTCATTGTACTCTCTCTGTTCAGTTTCGTGTTTGCATTCTGCTTTTTTCTGCTCCCTGGCTTGTTTCAGACATGCTGGATGGAACACTTCACCACATTTATAACATTTCACTTTGTTAACTACTTTTTTCTGGCATTGTTTACATATAAAATCTCCTTTATCTGTGGAGAGTGTCGACGTATGTACTGTGTTGTCGGCCATCTTTATGACCCCTTATGATGATGACACATAGAGTAAACAAAAGTCTTTTTTTGATGCACTTATTCAGGTTCAAACTGATTATTTCAAAGATATATATGCTCTAATTTTATTTGGTTTGGGAGTTTGAGAAAAAATTACTAATTACAACGTCAATTGTCCTATTCTACAATATGTCTCTAAGAGTTCTGCACAAGTTCTTCAGGGGTTAATAATATCATTACAAACAGGAAAAATTATTGTATATCTGGAATTTTGTTTGATAGGAAGTTTCTTTCAACATTATTATCATCAAAAATTGAGCAGAATACAAATAACGCCCAATTAGATTATCCGACAATAATATCCTAGTGACACCTTGTATATATTTTTTTCAGCTGTTACGTTGACAAAAAAAGCATCAAAACTTTGGAAAAATAATATATAACAACTGCCGGCCCGTTCGGAAATTTGTTCTACAGCCTAAACAGCAAGTTTCTTTTCAACGGTTTTCGTCCACCTTAACTGAAACAGTTGGAGTGGAAATTAATTTTTGGAATATTCTGAGATACACTTTCACACCAGTTTGGTCCTAGTAAACAATTGTCTTCGTTGTAGTGAGTACTAACTTTTGAAAATTATTTCTTTCTATAATGTATAATGTCAGATTTTCTGCAAAGCACTCTGAAACTAACCCGTTTTCCTCCCTATTCTTACCTCTGAATGAAGACTATAATATATAAGTAAAATATATTGGGATCTTTTCCATATTTCGGATGAGTTCACTTCTCGAAATATTCGCAAGAAAGAGTTTTTTTTTTATTTTTCACTCATTTGTTAATGACTCATTCATTTTTTCAAATGAAATTTTTGACAAAAAAATCTGGTGGAGGTGAACGTTCGGGTGGATGAAAAAACTTTTTTCGTACGCTACTATTCAATGTAACCAGGATAATATTACTCATATGTGCGTACAGGGAATTGATATTGAGGTCCAAATAACGAAAACTAGTGTCAAACTCAAAATGGCGCCCAAAAACGTGACAGTGTCATAATTTGCATGCATATTCTTTCCGATTCTTCTGCTCGAGTGTATCTTGAATTCCAGTTATCGGTGAATACTCAACATTTCTCCTTCACAATGTTATATATCTATTGCTGGGATGAAAAAATATCTCCTCACACAATAATATTTTGTATTTCCAAAGAGAATAAGGGGACCGTTTCTTTGTCAGGAGATTTAATTTACAAAAGTTATTTTCAAAAAAATTTGTACTCTTTGCAGTTAAATTCCAAACGAATTGTGTGTTTATTACCAGAACTGTCACTCACCATAAATACAACTCTTCAAATATTTCATTTCCTGAACTGCTTCGTATGTGACACCCCCATGTGCTCTGCTGACTTTGAGAATTTCTGCTCTCAATTTATCTTGTATATCTGTGTTCAGACATAACTCGTATAAAGTGAAAGATATAGTAGCACTAGTAGTTTCGAATCCAGCTGCGAACACCATTATTGCTTGGCCACAAACTCTTTTGTCGGCTGTAAAATATAAAAAATATCATCGCGAAGCAGGTTCGATGTTGGTATTCACTTTTCAATTTTGACTGAAATGAAGTTTTTGTCTTCTGATCGCATGAAATATTCATTGTCCAATCAATGTCCGAAAAATCATTTCATCTTGAATATGTTTATTGATTTGTTGGGAAATTGTTCATTTTTTCGAATGAAATTATATATTGCTCGTAAGCTTTTCAAATATTCCTAGAAAACCAACCACAACATGAATTGATGGAAAGATGTCCACTAGAGAAATACAAGAGTGGAAAACTCCATAATGAGCCAGATATGATCCAAGTCATCTAAAAACAATTTGTTCAGGCCAGCATCAACGAGAGAATTCATATATTAATATCTTATGACTAGAAGGCACATTTCTTCATGCTCTGTGTTCGAAAATGGAAAAAACATGGACGATCGCAAAGAGGTCAAATTTAATACATCACCGAAATACATTGCAGCAAACAATATATCCTAAGAAGGGAGATGCATGTGGAGTAGCTTGAAAACATTTTCCATTTTGTGATACCACAATTACCTTTGTTTTAATATCAATGCACCTTTTGTTACTTTGATTCCGGAATGTGAGGTAACTGTGTTTATAAACTTTCACAGTTTCAAAATTCTGGTCTGAGAATCTGTTTGTTCCCTTACATGTCGTTCTGAACTACAGATCCCTCAAAAAAAGATATACAGCATCATTCAGAAAAAAAATGTTTGAAAAATCATCGAAGTTTTAAGAAATGAAGAAGATTTGATAACTTTCACTCTAGAAAAACACCTTTTCTCCCTGTCCTCAAACAAGAACATTTCAAAACATTTTGTGGAAAAGAGCAGGTATAAGTACCTACTGACCCATAGAGCTATAAATACAAGCTATGCAGCAAAAATTGCATTGACCTATCATTCAATGTTAGATTAGGTTATGCGTATCAAACCAAGACCTCAGCATCGATAGCTACTATAAAATACACATCATCAGAATGAAGCTTAATATGGCGACATATTTTTGTGGATATGTCATTTTTACAGCTAGAAGAATGCTAAACAAAATGTTTCAAAGTCCTCTGAAAATCATTAGGCTCAACTTGATCAGGAGGAAAGGCAGTGTTTCGGTATCAGGGGATTTTTTATGGCCCTCAGAAGGACTCATTTTTCTCGAATGAAGTGTGAAACTCATGTTAGGATAGATATCATGCAATTGTCAGAGACAAGTGTCACTATTATCAGTCTTCAAAAGTATAAAAATACTATACAATTAAACTGTTATAGTAAGTACAGTATAAAAGAGTCCGATATATCGATTATTATTGCCGTAGGAGTTATAGAAATTGGATATACACTAGCAAATTGAAGAAAGACTCAAAATGTTGAATCTGACATTGACAAAAATGTCAAAATCTCACAGACAAAAAAGGAAAAACTCAACAAGGATTCAAAATTTCCGAGAAGAAATTATTGTATTAAATGGAAACTTGACCGATAATAAAAATGAAAATCCTGATATACTGAAGGAAGTTATCGAAGCCAAAACTCAAATAATCCATGGAAAAGGGGAAAGTTATAGTGGAGCTTCAAGAGAATATACTACTGAGGAAGAAAATTAGCTTCATGTAAAATCTCTGGAAAGAAGTGCAGGATATTAAAATGGAACTGATGAGTTTGAAGTCATTGAAGCGAATTAACGGGGTGCCAACAATTATTATTAGTGAGGCAATTATTATCAGGAAGCAAAGATTGATTCAAGAATTGATATCATCGGCTCTAATTACAATGCAGAATATGAAAAGAAATTGATGGTAGTGAATCCCAATAGAAAACAAACGTTAATAAAACGAAGAAGGATATGAATAATAAATTAAATATTTCGCAGTTGAATATTACGTTGTCGAAAATTCAACCATTGAAGAACGGAGGATTGATAATTTCATTCGAAAATGAAGATGCAAGAGCAAAATTGCAGAGAGAAACTGAGGAAAAACTTGGTAACGAATTTGAAATAACAGATCCAGAAAAGAAGAAACCGATGCTGAAAATTGTAGTTATGGACGGACGAGGAATATGAAGAGAAGTTCATTAACATAATGAAAAAAGAAAATAAATGTATACTTAACAGAAGATTGTGATATCAAGTTGATTGTGATGAAAAAAATGAAAACACGTTTTCAAGTACTGATAGAATGTGATAAAAAATCACTATGCGATTTTGAAAACAGATACTTATGCTTTTTATAAATTTTTCTATATGTTCTGTCTATGAACACTACAATGTGAGACGATGTTACAAATGTAGTGGCTTTCAGCACTCTTATGATAAATGTACTAGACAACAAGTTTGTCTTAAATGTGGTTCATCTCAACATTCAGCTCATGAGAATGCTTCTGATCCTACATTTGTGGTATGTCCAAATTGTACCGAAATTATTGTTGAATTCGATTTTGAAATAGATGCTAAAAACATTGTCCTTTCGACAGAAATTGTCCAATTTTTCTGAAAAAAATCGAGAGAGAAAATCTCTTCAATATAGCAACCATTAGTAAAGATGAATACAAATAAAAATATTCTATAATATAAATGTTTCCTTAATATTTCATATGAACAAAAAATTTTTGGATATTAGGTATTGATACAATCATTGAAAAATTGAAATATAAGTTGTTTTCAATGTATCACTCGTCTCATGCTAGTCATGCAGAATTTTTGGACAAATTTGAACAATTTCTGGAAGAGAGTATTATTGAAAAATCCATTATGGTGATTTCAATATGAAACTTAATGATAATCTCAACATTGTTAACATTCTTAGCATAATCGATCTGATTTTGACGAATGAAAAAACTTGAATCACTTTTATTTGTTAGTGAAATCTTCTTGTTTGAGTTACCTGAAAATAGGAATTCATAATTCGGCATACATCAAACGGATTTGGCCTACTTTCAACAATTTGATTTTGTTTAATAATCTGGCTGGCATAAGAATGTCAGCGTGACCTAATAAACCTCTCGCACTTATACTGCCAACCTGAATAAGACCAAACTGCATGCCATCCATCCATATCAATAGATGACTGTGGCTCCGATTATCAAAACAGGAAGGCTGTCTACCAAAACACTTGAGACCTGACTCTCTTTTATCAGCATGACGCCATCGTCGCTTCTCTTTGGAGAACACACCCATCGAAAATTCAAACGGCACTAGATTGAAACCACCACCTTCAACTCTTCGAGAGAGCTACGGTAGGACTAGCAAACCCTCAAGTGTGGTGCTCTACGGTATGTGAGATTCAATTCAATTCAATATTGGGGTATTCATTCATTCAATTTAACATATCCGAAAATAATTATTGACCCAAAAGATCCCTCATCGGAATAAAATAGTTACCTGATTCCCCTGATAATCCCTCAGATTTCTTCAAGTCGATTAGTAGATCCACAAAATCATTAACTCTAGTATTGCTCATCTCTCTTGATTTCATCGTGTGTGTGAATGCATCGGTGAAGTAATCTATGGTAGATTTAGGGAAAAAATTAATGCGGAAAAATGAGACCAACTCCTTCTTTATTAAATAGACCGTTTGTGCAGCAGCATTTCTATACGAAAATTCGAACATTTTTCTCCCAAATTTTCGAAAAGCAGACTCCTTTTCGTCGAAACAGTATGCGTCAATTCCAAATGCACATTTAGCTATAACATTGGTGGAGTATTTGGCACATATATCTTTAACCTCGATTTTTCCAATATTCTTTTCTAAGCATGTCACCAAATCTTTCCCGACACCATGAATTAAAGGAAACATCGTTTTCAGTCTTCCTGACGTGAAAACTGGACTCAGTCTTTTTCTGTCTCTTTTCCACTCGGCACCTCTCTGGAGGAACATGAAATTTTGCATAATCTCGTCATGACTGGGTTCACCAGTACCTCTATTTATAAAATTACCAGAGTCCTTGACCAACACGTGCTGAACTAATTTAGGATCTCTTAGTACCAGTACGGGCTCATCAAACATGAATATACCAAAGAATTTTTCACTGGTGGAAAAATATAATGGGACCAACCAATCACCCAGACATTTCTTCATGAGAACAAGGTCTTTTAAGTTTCCTACAAAGGGTAAGGGACTTGGATAATAAACTCCTCGTTTCTTCCAATAATCAAACTTCCTCACGCTGTATCTCCATAGGAAAACCACAAAGGCAAATGTAGCAAATGCCAAGTACAGCATCCAGGACGACGCTCGTAACATCTGTGGAATATTATGTAGTAAACATCAAACATCGTCAAGTTCAGTAATTCATATACATGTACCTAGGGTGTTGAGTAGATATTTATGCCCTATCTAATAAAGCGATAATCTACAACAGGCAAGGGCATACACATCTACTACATACAAATATTTTCGTTTTACTAGTTGACTATCGCAACTAGTATATATACATGAATATCAATAAGTTCTCATTACGAAACTATATACAATGGTTGCTGACTAACGCTTTCAAACAAAGCTTCTGACTGCAGCAAAGTTTTATAATTCCATCTCTAAAGTAAAATGTATTTATGGCCGGGCCATAAAGTGAACTTTACACCCGCACAGGAATGACTATTATACTTTTAATTAGTTGATAACTAAGCAATTGAAACACAATGGTGTACTATTGAGACAAAAAAGTTTTGTTGTTCAAAAAACAGGATCTCTATAACATATTTGCAAATGAAAAACAGAAGTCTCTCAAGCAGTTATTTTGTTTCAGATAGAAATATCCAACTTATTCAATATTGATGAAGAAGATATATGAAAATCTCATCTTTGTTGTACCCACATGAATATGCAGCAAAATAGTTTTTTCTTGGCTAATACCACGATGAGCTTCAATAATATATAATTAAATTTTGGTTCGATCAAACTGAGTTCTTTCAAATCAAACCATTTCATCACATAACGATATAATATGAATCCTTTTATGTTCATAAATTCGCTAGAGTGTTTACCACTGATGTTTGTCGAACAAATGTAAGGTCAAACTTCAATTCAATTAGGTTGTCTCGGTCATTATTATCTGTATTGAAGTATACGCGATTATGTTACTACTAAGGACCGATTTTTCAATCCGATCTCGTCCGACTTGAGTGCCTACATTTGGAAGAGAACGCAAATTCGTACATACATTTCACGAAGAGAGATATTCTGGAGAATTTAATGAATCTTTCAAAAACTTTAGGTAACTACCTTGATGAATTCAGGAAATACCGCCGCATGAGAATGAAAACGTTTCATTATATTCTTGAAGGGATAGAACACAACAAATTCGGCCAATCTAACTTCAGAGGCTGCATCAGGATTCACGTATTCACCTTTTGAATCAACTTTCGAATAATTTGTTCAGACCGTTCTCAACTACCCACACAACAAAAGGCTTTCCTTCCATATATTCATGGTGTTACTGATAAAATAAGTCGAATTCTGACACGACATGACATCAAAACCATTTTCACAGCTAACAACCAAATATCCACCTACCTTCGAGCACACAATCCCCAATGACACCCAAGGAATATATGAAATACCATGCTCTAACTGTCCCAGAACATACATCGGCCAGACCAACCGACGAGTGTCCTGTAGAGCATATGAACACGAACTAGCAGTCCGTAATTCTGACACAAACTCAGCATTATTTCAACATCATTTAAAAACAGGCCACAAAATAGATTTCAAAAACACCAAAACCGTTGCCACAGCCAAAACCCTCCAAACCAGAGTTACCCGTGAAGCCATTGAAATCGAAAAATGTCCCAACTGTCTCAATAAACGCGACGATTCTCAAAGACTCCCCAATACCTGGAAACCACTCTTGGTCCGACATACTTCTATTTACTCCGACTTGGGAACTAATCCGTTCGAACCTGCCATCGACCGTCCGATCCCTGATTCTGCCATAATGAGCCCTTAAATCGCACCAGTAAGACAACTCAGACCTAGACGCAAGGTCACTTAGTCTTGAGAATGGCTCCGAAATGGGAGCCGAAACGTAGACAAGAAAATCATTCCAGACGCGGATCAACCGGAAGTTCCAGCCAGCACATATATAAAAAAATATATATATATATATATATATATATATATATATATATATATATATATATATATATATATATATATATATGCGAAATTGGTATTCTGGGAGTTTATCCGTTGATTTGTCGGTATTGACTTTCGACGTTTCGCCAACATCTCAGTTGGCATTTTCAAGAATGTTACTGCTCCTACTTGGTGCTAGCAACCGTTGTTTGAAAAACTTCTGCCAGAAAAACTGGCTGACTCCCCTGGCTAATACCACGAAGGGCATTGTATTATATACCACCGGTGTCAACGCAGGCTTCTTAACAATTATTGGGATGGGCACACTTGCAGACCGGTTTCGGGGTATTTGGCAAGACATCAGTACAAGGTAGTTCCTATCATCAAAACAAAGTCGATGACTTCCTGTAATCATAATAATAATTGGCAATTAATAACTTCATTAGTATCGCCAAAAGCATAAGCACTAGTAGCGGCCACATAGAAAACAATGCCTTTCGTGGTATCAGCCAGAGGCTAGTTGTTTTCTGACAGGTGTCAGTCCAGAAACCTACTGTGTAGGTAGTTGACACTGGCCCGAACGAATTGTTCGAAAGATGAGTTGAAAGGTGAATAGAACTTTGTCGCTGGTCGGGCGAAAACTGAACAAATGTAGGCACTCACCAATGTAGGTTAAGCCTAACTTACTTATCCCGAGCTGTTAACTAGAGTATTGTTACGTTTTTCCTGTGTGTTCGGTAATGAATGACACTCGGTATATCCATTCACCAATCCATTCACTAAACTCTCAATCCTCGAACCATGCTAGAAGCATCAAGTCGAATGAAGAGTGAGACACAGCTCTCATACTTTTAAAATCAAATCAAACCGACAAGCAAATCAGAATCTGAATAATAAAAATAATTATATACTTCAATCAACAATAAGTTATCGAAACCATTACAAAGATATCCACAACAAATTGCCGAGAGCGTCAGTGAGTGGAACACAGTAATGGTAATAAGTGGGCCCTTTTCGCAAACCCCGGTCTGTATATGTTTGATACAATAGAGATAAACGCAGTAGGTTTAATTCGAAATGACAAATTATTTGGATAGCAGTGACAGAGAATATTTTGATTTGATGAAATTAAATATAAAAGACAAACACCAAAATGGAAATTTACTTAAAATTCAAATATCTGTAACTACATCTGTCATACAAAAACTTATTTCTACCATACAACAATTACAGCTTTATGAAGAAACATTTAATGAAGATGTAAAGAAATAGAATGTTGGATTTATATTATTTCAGACGAACGTGCCACAGTTGATGCAGAGTTTAACACTTTCGAAATTTGCGTACCGTTAGTAAAAAGCTATACATATACATACATACAAAACTGCAGAATGTAGTCATGAGATCAAATTTAGCGGCCGCCATTGATTGATTGATACCTAACAGCTGTCAAATACGTAATGAACGGTGCAAAATAGTGGGAGAAGAAAAATATCCCCCACATCTAAGCAACACATAAGAGATTTATTGCAAAAAGATGATGGTTCGATGATGTATGCTGCTTCTGAAAATTTGAATAATTGTAAATATGCATTATAAACTTCTTATTCAACAAATAGCAATTCTTTATGCGAATCCCGAATTTTAATTTATTGAACTTCCTACAATGTGCACTTTATATCTTTAATTTGATTTGTTGATTAAATTCTCCAATGACTTTATTTCCATTACTTTTTATCGTTGAATCGAAAATAACAAACTTATGAAAAAAAAGAAAATTTTTGAACACATTTTCTTTCTGGCGAAATAATTTTCTCCCTAGTCATTTAACAATGAAATGACATCAGAACGTACTCATAGAGGGAATTTCCAAGAATAATTTTCACTATGAATTTGGTTCATTTATTAGTCTTACAGCGCTGCGAAGTTGACCGTATTCTCAAATATTTCTCAGATACAAATAAAAATGAATAATTAGGCTTAGTTCTCTCCTTTCTTCTTTTTTCTATATAATTTTATAATTTTTTCAACATTGCTATTTCATTATTGATTAGATATCGACCCTTTCCCCTGCATGAAACTTCGTTTTATTTTATTTGTTTTGAACATAATTTCCGATTTGATTGTACATTTACCAAAATCCTATGCCGGTAAGAATAGATTAGAATCTTTATTTGACTATGTCACATACAAATGTACATTTATAGCAGGTCAGTTGGTTTTTTGAAACAATAATCTAAATCACACAATAATATACCTACCATATATTATATACATATATATCATAATAAACAACAAATGTCAAGAATTGTACAAAGCAAAGACATTCATTCACACATTCATATACATATCTACATGAATACAAATACACACACATACACAATTACACACATCAAATGAGTCATTCTACGAACGAAAATCCTGCAAGCTTATGATTGCCTGCTAAATGCAATTTTGAGAATATTAGCGGATAATGAGAATATTATCGAAGCAAACGCACACGCTCTTTGTATTCGGAAACTGAATAAAAGCAGTTTTTTTTAATCAAATGTTTAATTTGTTTCTTGAAAGAAAATGAATTGAGCGACCTCAACCCTACATACAAAAGATTGTATAAGTCGCTAAGATTCTAATTGCTTTTTTTTGTTGTCGAAAAATTTGATAAGCTTGAGGAGAATTACCCCAGACAGATATACCATAACTGATATGGTCGATATGAATGTTCCAATTGCGTTTACCATCAATTGTGAGTCCCGGTAGCTTAACACTTTTGTTTTCCAATCGAGAATTGTTAGTTGAAAACACTATATTTTGAGTTTTAGTTTTATTTAGTTGGAGTTTGTTAGTCTGAAACCAAAGCTCCGCCCTCTCCTGCACATTCAAAGACAACGATTTCATATAATCAAAATTTTCGTGTGAACAAATCAATGTAGTATCGTCCGCAAACAAAACAATTATCTGGCAAAAGAAATCTGTGAAGATCATTAATATATATAATGAAAAGTAAAGGCCCCAAATGGTAACATGCAATTTGTATAGCAACCTCCAGAACAGTTCGTAACAATTCTTCATTATCGTTTTTCGCGATTGCTCGATCAAGCAAGGCTTTTACTTCTTTCGCTTATACTTCATTTATTAATTTTCTCCACGAGTTTCTTACAAATGAATCAATCACTCATGATTGTACATTACAATGTGCACGCTCAAAGAAGTCAAAATGCTCATTACAAAATTAAAAATCTTGTCCACAAAACTCAAAACCGTACCTGCAGAACTCAAAATAGTTTTCACAATTAAATACGTCGGCACGTAAGGAAATACGTAGAAAAACTGGAAGAATAAGTAGAGAAAAAAAACAGCTGCGTCTCCTAAGATCAATTATGATAATAGTAATTGCAAGTAGATGTTTTTTTATCCCCGAACGGCTACCTGAGCCTTTCTTACCTGCATAGGATTCTTGCAAATGTATACTCGGATTCGAAATCAGAAATCGTTGAAAAATTAGAAATTATGTGAATGATCAAAAGGTAATGGAAAACTAAGCTTAATTATTCATTTTTATATGAATCCTAAGGAGTATTTGAGAAAACGGTCAACTTCGGAGCGCTGTAAAACGAAATTACGAAAATTCATAGTGAAAACTATTCGTTGAAACCTTCTCTGTAGAAACGTTCCGATTCCATTAAAGAAAGACTAGAGAAAAAATTATTCCGAAAAAAAAATCGATATTATGACCTCAAGCACGAACGATCAGCCTACACCATCTCCAAAGCCACGGACATCATTTGCGCACTTCCGAAGGTTGCTACTCCCACCAAAAAAATGAGCAAGCATCCATCTTCAAGCAGTTTCCGAGCATTTTCATCAATAATTAGAAACGAATCAGAACTTCATCATCTCTGAAGTTATAAATATCAGGAGACAGGAGGAACACATTCAAGTTTTCCCAGACTCCGAATCATTGACCGCTTATTTCGATCCAGTATTCCAGTATCGCGATTTTATTAGAAAAATAAGTATTTTAAAATAACATAAACATCGAATTTCCGATTTAACATATAATATACACAAGTTGTTTGAGTAAATACCTCGTTTTTCTCTCTATCGCACCAACAGTTTCGAAAACGCGTCCGACTCAGTTAACATACACAGTCGGAATAAACTGAAAGATTAAAGATTGTATTATGAATGTTTGCCAAACATTATTTTTTAATCAATAACATTTCAATGACATGTTCATCAGCGAGCGCACAGCGATTAGATTTCGAATTTAGATACAGATCTCAGTTTTCGAACAATGAAATGTGTATTTTGTTGCACATTACCATGGCAACTATTGGCAACTCAGGTATTTTATCAGAGATTTTTTCCGCATGGTTAACCTGCAATGGATTATAGTGGAAATTTTTTGACATACGCAGAGAATATTTTGTTTGAAATAACATGTCACTTACCCACTTTAAGCAGAAGTAAACAAAATCTAACTTTCAAATTCGGCACAAGAACAATTCATGATGAAGACTCATTTCGAAAACTATATCACAGAAAATTCAAAAGGCCTCAATATTAACTTTACTGTAAATAACTCTTCTGATCCATTTATACACCACACTTTCAGTGCCCCACATTTGACAGTACCTCCTTCGACACTCATTTGTTTTGTCAATGATTGGTAATAGTTGCAATGCCAGAGAAAAAACTTAACCTCATGCCTTGATATGAAAGATCCTACAGCAATTTTTTCAAACTCCAGAGATTCCATTGTGTGCTGTGAATTCTTTTATATCTTCTAGATAAATTTGTAATACCTTAGCATAGGGAACATGCGTGAAATAAATGAATCACGATAGGAATCATTAGCTCAATACTAGTCAATACTAAATAAATTCCTCATTGAAACAAGTCGTTTCGATCACAATTTCTGTTCGGTAAAAACAGGAAGTTTATATCAAAACCCGGAATTTTCACTGCCATCTGAACCCAAGATGTACAGGGAACTGTCGTTAAAACAAAACCGCACTCTTTTCACGATGTCCTACTAAATATTCGAGAGGAAAAATGTACTGAATTTGCGGAAAATGTACTGAATGGCAGAAATTCAAATGAAACAAACATTTCATTTGAATGCTTTATATTTTTGTCTTCACATTTGAAAATTGACAGAAATGTCTGCAGTTGAGTCAGTGCGTTTTAGAAAATTTGTATCGATTTACTGAATTTTAGCATAATGTTGTTACTGAGTCCCTTTCAATCGCAACGAAACGGCAGCATTAAAGTTAACTATCAAAAACATTTCGTTGTACATTGCCGCTGCTGATCCGGTCTTCCCTACCCGTTTTATTTCCTATTCAAGGTTTTTGCGACCCTTGATATCCACAGATATTTTAATTTTTTTCTTTCTTTGTCTATTCAGATTATATCCACACTACATATAATTATGAAAAACAATACTATTTAAAGCAAAACTGAAATATTGAAATGAAAAATATTTTTAATAATAATTTGTTTGAACAAGGAAAAAGTCGAGAGCACAAAAAATATTTGGTAAAGATTGCAATTTATACTATAAAAAAATCCCAAATCAAGAATATAAATCAATTCACTGTAACTGTAGTACGAGGTCGTAACCCTCGGGCATTCCACTATTACTCTTATCACTTTTCCATGGTCATCTCTACCATAACATCTGAGGAAAATGAAAAGAAATCTTTCTGATGAAATAGGAATTGATATTGGAATTGTTACAAGTATAGAAGGGCAGGATTTACCCCGAGAAGTTGTTGCGATAATTCAAAAATAGGTCCTTCTGAATGGAGTACATTCAATTAGTCAGCAACAAGATGCATATATTCCTGGTGCGATCTCCGATTCGATATTGTTTCGTCAAAAACTCTAGACACAATCAATCATATCCACGGATTTTACTGCGATTTCCAGTAGATCGTGCAAGAATCGAATTCTGTCATCTTTGACAGTATCAATTTTCTCCTCCTGAAGATGCTAACATTGTTAGCGAAACGTGCGTCGAGTGCAATGATATCAGTTTGGTGTTAGGGTAATTGATCTCTAGGAAAAGTTTTCAACTTTTACACCAAAGGTTCCAATCTCATCGTCTAATTGCATTGCAGTTTATTCGAATTTTGCTAGTTTTCTATAATTTTACTGTTCCTTTCAACCAGCTATTTGCCGTTTCCAAATCAATTCTCTACCGTAGTTTTCTTAGTTGTGTCGTTTATCTGCCGTTACTTTCAATAATCAGTTGTTTTCCGTTTGTATAATATCTAATTTAAGTGTTGTTTTGAATAGTGTTTCATAATGGATATCAAAAGCTGTTGTATTATTTGTGGACGAAGTAATCAATCATCTAATCAACTATATCAAGTTCCGATGGTTAGTACAAAACATTAAAAATACATGTACTCGAGTTCAACTGGTCAATATAACGCGAGATTATTCTGACCCTGATAAAAACAAAATTCATCTTGCACAGATTTGAATTTGGTAGGAGTTATAATATTTGTGTTATTTGCTGATTGCTTTTCAAAATTTCCTAGTTTAATATATTTATTCCAAGTTCCAGCATTAGTGAAAATGGTTGTTACATGCCCAGTAAAAGGATGTAATAACAAATCAAATCAAAATCATGGAATAAAAGATCTTTCGGGAGATTGTTTCAAATACGGTCTTCTCGTACAGCGCCATACCTGCACTATAGCAATCTTCCTAATGAATTGAAATTGATGTACTATTTTTTCCATGTAGTCCAATTCCACTAACTCTCGCGTCGATACCGATATTTCGAAGAATCTCATTAAATTATCTGAAGCAAATGCGTCTATCTTGTATAATATGTATCAAGATGCATGTCTGTACTTACTGTCTAAACAGAAACAGACAAAAATTTAAAACATAGCGAATTCTTACGTAGAAACTCTTGCAATTTTTGACAGAATTCGTGTATCTTTATCCTTCATTAGGTAGAGTGTTGAAAAGAGAAAGTAACACAATGACTCTGCACGAGTTGTTCTAGAGAATTCGCAAATAGAAATTTCGTCAGACTTCATAATGTCATGTGTCTAGAATTGCCGCTTGACGCCATCTGTAAAGAAATTTCAAGAATATGAATTTCCCTGGATGTCATTATAAAGTGAGCCGTAGGTCTAGCGTTTTTGACGAAAACATCAACATTGTACTGGTATATAAGTCATTTCACCAGGAATGTGTGCATCTTGGTCAGCAACTTCTTGCATATTCTCTTCTAGTTTAATTTTCATGTTCGCTTTTTGTAAATGTCAGAAATTCGAGATTTTAATTTTTTCTTCAAGAGTGGCAGCTAGCTGCGATCCATATCAACCGAAGTGATTGATATGCAAGCATCCGCAGACGGCATGATAAAAGCTCTCTTTGTTATTATTCGAGTGTCATTCCTTTCAACTCTATGATCTCCATTGAAAATGAGAATGTGTTCTGATAATTTGAAACCACTAATCTGTCTGTTTTTGATATACATCTTGTGTTCACTCTTTCGCACTTCTAGAGGTCTGGACGTTTCACTAATATATTTTTGACTGCACGCACGAACAAGGGATTAGATAATACAATTCCTTGTGTTTTCTATGTTACTTGGTTTAGTGTGTGTCAGCATTGAACGTAAAGTATTGGTTGTTTTGAATGTTGTTCTTACATTATAAAATTTGCCAATCCGTTTGATCTTTTCAAATAGTGGGGAGACAAGGTATAATGTTTGATACAGGATGTGTTGTTTGTGCAGGTTGTATTTCTTCACTATGGGGTATATTACGATTTTCAACTTCAGCCAATGTATTTTCTATGAAATTCTCTGGATATCCATTTTCCTTCAATATTGAATTTATGAAATAATTCGATTTTTTAGTAATGAATTGCATACTATTTTTGTTCTAGCGAAAAGACATTTTACTATACCTTCTTTGACACTTGTATTTTGATTTTTTTTTGATTTTTTTATATGCAGATTCACACGAAAGGGAAGCATTGTGATGTTCAAAGAACACCGCGTGAATCAAGGGAGAGGAATCATTTGAATTATAGTGAAGATATCTGTTGGTATGTGTTTTCTTTCGATATAACAACAAGAAGTGTTGATTTCTTCACCATTACACAAAGGAACGGAAGTTCATTGTTCCTTTCTATTTCTATTGTGAACTTTATTGTTGGTTCCTGTTAGCTAATGTATTCCAGAAAAATATCAAGTTCATTTCGACCATGACTCCATATAGCACCATACTTTTGGTCCATTTGGATAACTTCCTACGAAAGAATCCTCAGAATACTACATATAAATATTACTCCGAATTGGAGAAAGAGGTGAACCCAGAGCTTTCCAAAATTCTTTCAGTCATTTTTGAACTGAAAATATGTCTTTCAGTACATAGTTTTAGGATATCCATTATGGCATCTACATTCAACTCAGTTCTTTGGAGGAAAGAACCAATCCACCACAAAATAATGACATTCAAAATGAACTGAAAAGAAATCTATTCCGTTTCCTCTCCGCAAACTTATCTCGATCCACCATTGAGAAACAACCTCAAGAATATGTGCAATTTCTTTCAATGAAAACTTCATGATTCAGAAGCGGTGGTCAAACTTGGATAAGCAATTGACCTACACAATAGTTTGGTGAGCTTACATCCGCCAGAAAAAAGTAAAGGAGTATTGAATTGAACGAAAATTCTATTATATTTTTGTTAAGAGAGGAGTACCCTGGTAAATATCACGAAACCCATTGAGTAACATCAGCCAGTTAGAGTCAAATACTATGAAGAGAGTATTAACAAGTGTAGAGACAACGACAGTAAAAATAATGTGAAAAACTCTCATAGAAATCGTAGGAAAAACTAAACAGCGGACTCAGGACATTGTTTCAAATTTTTTAAATTACTTTGAACTTTTGAATTCGTTGGAGCTCGAAAAAAATATCGATGGGCTGAAGAATAGGAGCAGCGACGATGGAACTCTTTATCTTCATCAAGATGCTAGTTTAAGATTATCCGTCGAGGAAATACGGCATGTGTTAGTTGGAATACAACATCCGGCAATTAATTTTCAATTGAATATTTGTCGATTCGAACCGTTATCATTTTTCTTTCAATATTTTTCTAATGACTTTGAGAGCTTTTGTATTCGGCTGGATACGTTTGTCTGTGAAATTGTTCACGGTGTGACTCTCTCGTATAATTTGACAAATTTTGGTTTATTGACTGATATAGCCCCTTTTCAATGTCATCATTGAGGCATACAGGTTTCTCGTACTGAGTTTCTCAAAACTCAGCCCTTGAAGTATCTCACAGTCGACCACAGTTATTACTTCCTCTTCCGGAGGAAACAGAGTCTAGTATATACCTGTAACATATAACAATATCACCAACAGTACAAATGCTACCATAATGACAGTCGGCTACTGTAAGTGAGAAACTCTTCCATTTATAGGCCACCCTCAAGTACAGCAACATTATCCACAGACTGTCAGCTTCTGGCTAGTTGACAATCTCGCCGGAGAATAGTCCTTTTATGGCGACTTGAGGGATCAAATATTCGGAAATGAATCTCGTCTGATTAGTCACGTAAGGCATACTCTACACTTGCATATTGATCTCAGCTGCCCCCTTGGTCTGAAGGGGGCTGTAATTGACTGAGAGCCAGTGACAGTTTTGCGTGATTATTCAGTTAAGGGATATATTTTGAGGAAGTGTTGTGGAGGGCCGAACTGAGTGCCATTTGTGAGGACAGGCCCTGAGCGCGGTTCCAAGGGGAGGGCGGAATGCCCCCAAGTTGCAAAAAATCGCGCATCTTTTTATTATTTAGTTAAGGCTCATATTTTTCCCAGCAGTCCTCTGGTAGCCAACAATAATCGAGATAACATTGGCGGATCGATTAGACGGTCCCGAGTGGGTGGCGGAATGCCCCTAACATGTCGAAAAATCGTTGGACGTTTTATTATTTCGTTAAGCTTCATTTTTAAGTATGTTATTGTGCTGACATTTTCAAGTGTGTATGACAATTGGCGGAACAAACTGGCGGTTCTAAATACCTGGCAGAACGACTTGAATGTTCCGTATGCGCGCCCTCATTTCATCACTTCTGTCGCACAATAATGTATATTATCAATGCTTTAAATTCAAATAATGATTTCTTTCATTTATTTTGGATGTTTGTGATTAATACAGGCATTAATTTACCTCTACAACAAATATTTTGATAGCCGTATGTTGAAAATTAAACTTGAAAATGGGGAAAAAAAATTCATTCACGAATAATTTTGCAAATATGAGGAATACGTAAAAGTACCCTTAGCGTTTTTTGTAGCAAATTGAATTTGGTGTTTCGAACGGTAGTACGCTCATTGAACGCAGAAGTTTTTCTGTCCGCCAAATATTATAACGTATTTCTTAGTAAATTCTTTCAATTTCTCTGCGAAAGAAATTGTGGTAATTGCAATATGTTACATCGTAAAATCAACACGTTGAGAAATTGATATTTTAAAAAAGCAGCGGTTTCAAGAATTTTCGTAGAGGAAAAATGAGGTGGGCTTGTCAAAGTGAAGCCACTCACAGAGTTTCAAGTATGTGGTAATCAATTTTTCGTTCAGGTCACGTACTATGGACTGAATAGATGATTATCGTCTCTTCAGCTCGTTGGTATAAGTGGAGTATAAGTATATGAAAACATGCTGAAATCATTCAATTCAATTAACTGATTGAGATCTTTTCGATACTTGAAAATTACTTCAAAATGGAAATCGAAACGCCGAACAAACAACAACAACAAATTATCAACTGATATAAAACTCGAAGAAACAATCTCGCAGAAAAGGAGATCCATGAAAACATAAATTATTTTGCAAGGTTAATGCCGTCACCCTCCCAACTAATATATAGTATATAGTTCGAAGTTTTAGATTTCCGGAATTATGTTTGTATGATCTAGAAAGACTGATTCGGAGTCTAACCAGAAACTTCGAGACTGTTTTTTTTTTACCGAAATTTACTAGCTCATGGAATGTTCGTAAACAAGGTGGGTTTATTAGTCTTCGTAACACTATCCCCTCTCCTACGTTTTTCGGCCCCGAGCAATATTCCAAGTGGGAACATCAAGGCCACTGTAAGGTCTTAGGCGTTCTCGTAGACATTACAACTAATGGACTGGCCTGAGAGAGCCTAAAAGAGAGAGAACTGCGGAGGGAGCAAGAAAGAAAACCTCAAGTATAACCTCTAAACGAATTTCTTCCTCAATATAGCAGGTAAAGAGAGTTGAGAAAGAGAAAGAGAGAGTAATTCAGGTATAGAATTATCATTTTGTCCTTCACAAAATCACTTCAATGTGCATATTCTTTCTCTCTCTATTGAATTCCACATAGTGTTATACGGAAAACTGTCAATATGATGGACTAGAAAGAGAGTTGAGAAGGATAAAGTAATTCAAGTATAGAATTATCATTCTGTCCTTCACAAAATCACTTCAATGTGCATATCGTTTCTCTCTATATTGTATTTCGCATCGTGTTATATGGAAAACTATCATAAAGGCCAGCCTATTAGTTGTAATGTCTATGGGCGTTCTATGTGGACAACCTTGGGCCTTGCTTCAAGTAGGTAACTGGGTCCTGTTTACAAGACCGTTGATATTTATGGTAACCAAGTACGTTTCTTGCCACGTCCTCTGAAATTTGGGGCATAACTCTTTCTGCCGTTAGGGTTTGTATAGCCAGCCATCCTGGTGCTTACTGGCACAGACATCACACCGAACCAAACCTTCATTTAATTACTTGGCAGTTCAAGCCTGGATCTGACAAATACGTAGACGATTATTAATTTCTCCCTCAGTGATTTTCTGAGACAAATACGAAAGGTAGTTGGTGATGGTGCGATTGTGACAATCAATCAATTCCAAGGAGAGTCATCATCTCTTTCCAGACATCCGACTCGAAGATCCGAGTGTACCCCTAGAGGTATTCTCTCAAAGGGGATATTGCTTGCTCTAACTTCCCATCTGAGTCTCGTCTTCGGCCCCTTTCTAGAAGAGCATATTATATCGCAACCTTTGCACCACTCCTCTTCATCCTGACGGCAACTGATTCAATTTAACCTCTGGCGTACCCATACCAACGTCCGGTTCATTCCGAAATGTCCTCCGACGCGACCCTCGTGCTGGAACACATATTCTCGGAAGGATAATTTGGTACTTAGTCGTCCTTCTGTCAGGGCTTTTCCATTTTCGAGTTAGCAAGTTATGACGAAGACATATCGAATTCCATTGGAGTGAGTGACCTTCCAGCGATTGGTTATGCTTGGTGATTCTTTGCAATTCCTGTCTCACTCCATTCTCAATCCATTCGCGTATGATTTCAAGGACCAGTTCTTTCTGTTGGTGGTCTTCTCGAGAGGCTATCAGCATTTCCATGACTCTCCACTTTCCTGTGACGTAGCTCAAAATCATAGGTCTTTAACTTCTAAAGCCAACGTGCGACTTGGCCTTCTGGTGTTTTGAAGTTCAGTAGCCACTGAAGTTTGGAGTGATCGGATCTTATCAAGAATCCACGGCCAGAAAAAAGTAACGGAAATTGTCGACCGCTTTGACCACCGCGGAAAGTTCCTTCCTGGTAATTCACTTCATCCGTTCCCAAAGTCCCCCTGATGACAACCTCTTCCTCGTTCTGTACCTGGGACAGGACGGCTCCGGCACCGTGCTGAGGTGCGCCGGAATCGAGTATAAACAAGCCTTTCTTTTTTGGGTATGCTGGGATCGGAGCACTCATCAAATTTTTCTTCAATGCCATTAATGCTTGCTGGCAATCTGGTGACGAAACGAAGAAGGCCTTTTTCTCAGTCAGACTATGCGTAGGCTTGCCGATTTTCCTTCCTTCTAAAACGTCCGTAGTAGCTACAGAGTTCCAGGAAACTTCTTATATCAAATCATCTTTCGAACAATCTGTTCAGGCCAGTCTCAAATTACCTACACAGTAGGTTTCGGCTGGCATCTGTCAGAAAACAACTACTCCCCTGGCTAATACCACGAAGGGCATTGAATTATATCCGACCAGGTGCCAGTGCAGGTTTCTTCACAGAAGTAAATCCTGCGTTTGCTTTCGTCGATACAAATGAAGGAATTGATTTTCAATTATAGGGACGGACACACTTGCAGACCGGTTTCGGGCTATTTGGCCACTCGTCAGTGCAAGGCAGTGCCATCATCAACATAAAGTCGATGATTTCCCATAATTAGAAATCAAACTCCCACACGAGTATCAAGCCCCGGCCAAAGCTGATGCGAACAACGAAGTTATTACGCCATCTACCAATGGACGAGGTATTCCAAAAGCAAACCGAATTCGCTCATTCCTCCTGCGAGGAAAATGTAAAAACACTTGACATAGTCAGTGGGCATACTTGAAGACTGGCGTTAAATCAAATCATCTTTCGAACAATCTGTTCAGGCCAGTCTCAAATTACCTACATAGTAGGTTTCGGCTGGCATCTGTCAGAAAACAACTACTCCCCTGGCTAATACCTCGTCCATTGGTAGATGGCGTAATAACTTCGTTGTTCGCATCAGCTTTGGCCGGGGCTTGATACTCGTGTGGGAGTTTGATTTTTAATTATGGGAAATCATCGACTTTATGTTGATGATGGCACTGCCTTGCACTGACGAATGGCCAAATAGCCCGAAACCGGTCTGCAAGTGTGTCCGTCCCTATAATTGAAAATCAATTCCTTCATTTGTATCGACGGAAGCAAATGCAGGATTTACTTCTGTGAAGAAACCTGCACTGGCACCTGGTCGGATATAATTCAATGCCCTTCGTGGTATTAGCCAGGGGAGTAGTTGTTTTCTGACAGGTGCCAGCCGAAACCTACTGTGTAGGTAATTTGAGACTGGCCTGAACAGATTGTTCGAAAGATGATTTGATTTAACGCCAGTCTTCAAGTATGCCCACTGACTATGTCAAGTGTTTTTTCTTATATCATGTTTGTTATCCGCTTGTACCCCAAAAAAGTCACTTTCTCTTGGAAGAGGCAAAATTTCTCATTATTATTCTATAAGTGAGCATTTCGTAGCCTCTTTAATTCATCGAACAGATTTGACAGATGTTCGTCAAAACTCTTGCCTGTCACTATGATGTCATAGATATAAACGAGGCATTTACATAATCCAAACGGCACAACCTTGAACTGGAACAATCTACTGCCGGTGGAAGAGGCAGTCTTCAGGGTGGATTGCTACCTGCCAGTACCCGCTCTTCAAATGTAGCGACGAGAACCACTTGCGGTTGGTTAGGATGTTCAAGGAGTCGTATATTCTTGGTAGGTGGTAGCTGTCTATTCTGGTGACATCATATAACCTTCTATAGTCCACGCAAAACCTCATCGATCCTTTCTCTTTAGTCACGATGAGTGATGACCAAGGACTACTTGACTCTTCTATGACGCCCTCTTTCAGCATGTCCTTCAAGATTGATGAAGCTCCCTCCTTATATCTACCATGAATCCATAGGCGGACATGATGTATAATCCCAAGATGAATTCGTCGACGACATCGGCAACCAGTATTGCAGATTGTAGCTCGCTATTTCCAACCCCAATTCCGAATTGTGCTTTTCCCTATACGATGATTATTTCGCCAGTAGCCGTTTCTAGAATGGGGACTGTAACTGAACCCTTCAGGATTGCAGATTTGTGGTTCCGAATGGAACCTTCTGCACGGAGGCTTTCGGATGAAAATTCCGAAAGCATCCGCTGGGCTTATTGTCAACAAAAGTGACAACATCACACGAGTGTAATGGCGGAAAACTTCGGTTATCATATATATATATATATATATATATATATATATATATATATATATATATATATATAATGAGTGAGACAATATTTGGGTATGCAGCAGGCCAAAACAGATCCATGAAGTTAGATATAATTACACTGTAAGTTGTTTGACTGATCTCTCTTCATGGATCTAACTGCTTGTTTCACCATATTGTATGGTGATGATGATAATAAAGATTATCGAAAGCTTGGAATCTGTGTTTTAAGAGTACACTGTTTTGGCCTGCTGCATACCCAAATATTGTCTCACTCATTTCCTAACTAGTCAGCAAACAAGACTACCCTTCTCTTTATATATATATATATATATATATCGCAGAACAGCGGCTGGGCTGAAAGTTAGTCAGATTTAAAGTTGACGGCATCAAGGAGAAATAGCGAAATCCACGAAGAGCGGACTGAAAACATCTTTTTCGTCGAGTCCTGGCTTCCAGAAACCCCCAACTTAAGATGTCTATATACTGGTGTTTCTAATGTTGCGATATTGTTTGAGACAAACCTGTGGACAAGGCGTGGTAGTTCATCAGTGGCCATGAGGGAGCGCTGTTAATCGAAAATTTCTAATAATTTTCGTGATCACTCGATCCATGGAACACGCTGTTGCCAATTCTGATGTTTTTGTAAAAGGATAGAGAATTTATCGGGACAAATATGTGAGGTTATTGAAAACACCAAAACGCGCCAAATTTGTGTTTAACTTTATGCGTTATTTATTCCATGTGGTTTGAAAATAATTTCTCAGTTGAAATAAATTTGCATTGTGTTTCTACTGATCTGGACCAGAATTCGCAACGACATGGCCACTTGGCAACACAGGATTGTCATCTCCACTGCAAGAGTGCCGGTACCTGGCGAATTTTTTGCTGTACTAATACGCCTACATCATCAAATTTTTCATCAAGTTGGCCATATCGGTCGTCTGATTTGCTGACAACCTCTTATATTATGGAGTAAACACACCAGTATATAGCCACCTCACCCCAACTCATAGAGATTCCTTGATAGCAAAATGTACATGATGGAGAACATTCACTCAAATAAATTGCTATCTGAACGGAAATTGGCCCGAAACTTTTTGTAGAGATCAATAAGCCTTACCAAACTGATATTGGTTGCACTAGATCCGCGTTTCGCTAACAAGATTAACGTTTTCAGAAGAAAACTGAACTGAGTATCTGGTTTCTTCTCCTAAAGATGCTAATCTTGTAATCGAAACGAGCGTCGAGTGCTAAGAATATCAGTTTGGTGTTAGGGTCGTTTGTTTGAAATCACGCCATCTTTCGTTTATTCCAATGAGTTAATTCGAAATGAACTACAAGGGGATATGAATTCAAATCGGTTTGTTCAATTCAAAGAGTATCCAGTGTTCAATGATGATTTCGAGGTCCTTTCAGATAAGCTATCGCTCGACACCAGACACTGCGCAAACAGAACAGGCAAATTTCAAACAACGTGTACAGATTGTGCAAAAAAAATTGAATCACATAGCAACGAAAAAACCTTTCGAATCTCAATTTTATCAAATTAAAAATCAATCAGGAGTTATTATCGAGGCAAACAATTCCATGAGTTGTATATGAAACACTTCATGATACGTGCATCCCAATGTCAACTGATTAATTCAGAGTGGCTCGTTTCAACTAAAATGCACTGTATGTATTTCCGACGCCATTTCTCTTCTGTAATTTTATCTTCAATGCAATTCAATCGCAGTTGATAGGTCGACATTATTCGAGTTTAATTTCACCTGAGCCTGATAAAAATAAAACTAATAATAGGCAAAGGAATATTCAAATGACACAAGCAGGCCAGTTTCGCACTATCGGGTCTTCATCAGTGCAAAAACAGATGTAACTCGAAGTAGCGTGTAAGTTGTGTTGCCCCTAAATTTTAAAAGTTATTGACCAGGCGACAGCGGCAATTTTCTAGATCAATTTTTCACAGTTTGCCTCCGGAAGAGATAATACATGGAAATCAAAAAAACCGTAATCCGAAAAGAAGGGCACTTCGTGTAGAACTCGAAGTTAGTGGTAATTAATTTCTATTGGCGACTGCCTTTCACTTGATACGCATTCAAAAATGATGAAGACAATGTTCGGAATGATATGAAGTGACATACAACTTGCAATGTCCTGTCTTGTCAGGGATTTACATGAAGCACTACGCAACGCATTTTTTCAGGTTATGATTTGTTTTACTTCGGAGTACTTTCCTTCCCAAAGGCAAACTATAACAAAATTGGTCCAAAAAATATGTCACTACCGCCTGGTCTATTACCGTTTCAGCTGGAGTATCTGGTGTATCAAGTATAAACCTTCTTGATGGTGAGACATCATTTATGTTTTGATAATTCCATAGGCAAAAATCGACCAAGATGGGTTCACTTTGGGGTCATAAACAAACTTTGGCCATTAGATACTAATATTTCATGTTTTGCATTCTTTTGCATTCTTAACGACTTGTTGATTGATAAATACCATTGACACGTCTTGAGTTGCTTTGTGTTCTGAGGTAGATACGTGTTTGACAATTATCATTTTGCTCGTGAGTGTTATAATCTGTAACTACTCCACCTACTAACTTTCCAGATTGAAATGCCCGTGATAGAAATGGATGTAGTATTCTGGATTACGTGAGAAACATCCAGACCGTTGAAAGAGGATAAAGCTGTCTTCAGAGCAAGGCATATCATTGCAAGTGGACTGGAAGAAAATAACCACAAAAAAAAGAGCTTATATTTGCAAACATCGGCTTTAGTAGAGGATCCACACGAAATTGATGAAGGTTGAAACTGTCAATGTTTCTGTAACTCGGGTTTATCTGGGTTCTGCGAACATATTATTGCAACCCTTATATTATGTTAATACATAGATGATGTCATTTCCAAAATATATAGAAGTTATAGTTGATTTCGATGAGATTTTTTTATCAGATATAATGAAAAATTTCACCGATTAGTGTTTCGAATAAATGCTTTATTTTAACTGTTCAAATGAATTGTGAGAAAAACCTGATTGAAGTTTTGTTACGAAACCTTTATCTATACTTGTACTTTGTATAATTCATGAGATATATTACTATTTTGATGAAACCTTATATTCTAGAAAAAATCTGAAGGAATAAGTTGGGTACTCCTGAATTTGAGTTACCTTATCCACTTAGTTATGCACTGTAAAAGTAAATCCACCTTCAATACTATGATATATTATGTATTTGGTATCTGGTATACAATAATGTTAGCATGAAGATTCTCACGGACAAAGTATGATGAGTTGTTTTTTCGGGTTTCATTCCGTGTTCTGTGGTTTTGATCCTCTGAAGAATAATTGTCACGTTTCGGCAAAGTCTCCTGGGTCGAGATCGGAGGTCGAAACTCTAGACATCACCTAGAAGATGGCAAATGAGACTTTGCCGAAACGTTGTGAATTATCCTTCAGAGGATCAAAACCACAGAACACGGAATGAAACCCGAAAAAACAACTCATCATATGAATATATATATATATATATATATATATATATATATATATATACAGTGCGCGGCTAAATTATGGAACAAATTCGATATTTCGCAAGCATTGTGCTTTTGACAAAAATCCTGAAAGAGGTCGATTTTTGTTTTCAAATTCCGATTTCTGTATGTGTTTTTTTTTAAGGGGTTATGTCACTGGTTTTGACATGGTGACGTAATCGGTATTTTTTTTAAATGGAAATATATGTGTTGTGATACTTCATCTGAAAGGTCTTCCAATACTGCATTCAATGATAATAAATAATCGAAACTCTATGTAGATAGGCCGCAAAATCTACAGGAGCTGGAAAATCGAATTAGGCTCGAAATCAGCAGAATTACTCCAGAAGTTATTCGCATTGTGCAAAAGGAATGTGTCCGTAGATTTGCTTATTGTCAAGAGACTGGTGGATGGCATTTTGAACATCTCATTTGAATGTTATATTTTGTTGGATGTAAAGTTATTCTCTTACTGAGATAAAATATTAATTTTCGTTCACCCTGTACAAATAAATCAAATTATTTATTATCATTGAATGCAGTATTGAAAGACCTTTCAGATGAAGTATCACAACACATATATTTTCATTTAAAAAAAATACCGATCACGCCACCACGTCAAAACCAGTGACATAACCTCTTTAAAAAACACATACAGAAATCGGAATTTTAAAACAAAAATCGATCTCTTTCAGGATTTTTGTCAAAAGCACAATGCTTGCGAAATATCGAATTTGTTCCATAATCTAGCCGCGCGCTGTATATATATATATATATATATATATATATATATATATATATATATATATATATATATATATATATATATATATATATTTAAATCTAACAGTCATATGACTCCAAAGAATTTATATTTTTTGTTATTCACCTTTCGGTTAGTTCAAAAAAATATATATAGATGGCGACCACTTCGGAGTTATAGGCTATACTCTGATGAATAGAAAGAAATATATTTTTGCAAGGCATTTTATCACTTAGCTCAAAGATTATTTTTTTACATAATCTTCATTTGCACAAAATATGTTGGGATACAGAACTGTTGATATTAATTTTTCCATTCCCAGGAGTCCATCGGGAAAATCCAGTTTCACGAATCTCCGATGTTTGCAAGTTTCTTCAGTCGCATGGGTAAGCCATCCTTGGCCGCGTACAATACGCATTTTGGTGTGAATTCCACTGGGTAAGGTGTTTCCGCGCATTTCTCAGCTTCAAAGTGGGTTAGGATATGAATCAAAGCCAACTGAGTACTCAGAAGACCAAACCGTTCACCTGAAAATTGTTGTAATCTGATTATAATATCGAGGTTAGTTGGAGATGAATATAAATGAAGAGCAGATATTTTTGGTGTTACTTTTATAGTTCCACTTTTTGAAGTTTTTTATTATTTCTGATCATTGTCATCTTCAGACCTGAAGTAACTTGGTTCAGTAACTTGTGTCTGTTATTAGGAAGATTTTTTTCAAACGCTTGAGTTCCATCATATAGAAATGTACATGGTATCACACGTTTGGTTCGCAACGTATAGTTAATGTCGTTGAATAAAAAAAAAACATTTCACGTAGGAGACGTTCGTAATGTATTATTAGAAAAACATATCATATCTTCATATATCTATATTTTGTATTTATCAAGAAGTTTCGGAAAGATGTTGATCACCGTAAACGGAGCAAGAAAAATAAAATTTACTGCAAACTCATTTATGTACCCGTACGGAAACACTTTCATGATAGTGAAATTCGGTATGTTAATCTCCAAATAAGAGTACTGAAGTTAAAAGGTGAGAAAAATAACTCGACATATTGGTTCCCATGAATCTCATTCAGTGTTGTGGATAAATGTTTGGGACCAAATATGGATAAGTTTCTTTCCAATATCTACAAAACAGTGGCGGATCCACGGGGGGGGTTTCGGGTCCGGACCCCCCCATTGGGTAAATAAGAAATTTTTTTTTTTGCAATTTTTATCGGCTCCTACTTTCCAAATTTTGTTAGGGAACGAAAAAATGTGACATGAGCAAGACAAAAAAATAAAATAGAATAATTTTTGCTTTAAAATTGAAGAACTTTAATAATTATTATTACATTCCATTGAAAACTAAACAGCAGGCTACATTTAAAATTTAAACATTAGTAAATTTTCGAGGTTTTTTGAAATCCAATTCCTAAAAAAATAATTCTCAAGAATTAAGAATAGAACAAACAAGATCTGGATTGAACCAAACAAACAAACAAACAAATTTCGCTTGAAATTTTTGGACGCACCGATTGTTCTTTCCTTTTTTTTTCTGGTTCAGTAGGTTCAGACGCTGGATCAAGCCGAGTGAAATATGAAAATAGAGTCCTCTTCATGTTGTAGGTTCAAAATAAAATGCTTTTTTTTAACTATCAAATTGCAATTTTTCTCGATGACACTTTAAAGAAAATTGACACTTGTCAGGCTTATCGAGGAGAAGTTCGAGAAATTTGTGATAGTAGTGACAGTGCCGCCATTGGATCCTTTTTGGCGCAGTATTTTGAAAATTAGACTTTTTACATTTGTGATGAGTATTGTGTATGCCGATAACGATTTGAATATACTATGTATGAGTAGAATATGCTGTTGATTAGGTTGAATCAACTCGATTCGATTTGAAAAAAGTAAAGTTTCGAACCTTCTTTAGCTCCTGGCTACACCTTCAAATTTTGCTCGTGTCAATCTCTTTCACTTGGATCATTTTTTGGATCTTGACTAGTTGTTGCTATACGGTAGCTCATAATTTTTTGTTATATATGTATATATACATATATATATATATATATATATATATATATATATATATATATATATATATATATATATATATATAAATTTTGAGTTATAGACCCCCCCTGGATCCGCCACTGCTACAAAATCAACTATTGATTCACCCCTCGAGCTAATGGAAAAGTATACTCGTCCGAAAAAAAATATTATTCCAGGATCATTTATTCACCATTCCAATTAAAATCAAGGAAAAATGAAGACAACAATCAGGGTCAACTTCTACAGGGGAGGATTTCTTATGAGACTCTACAATTATTCAACGATCGCATATCGCGTTCTGCATGATTATGGAAACATTTTCGTGGACAATATCGAATGATCTTTATTGAACATTATTCCACTAGCTTTGTGAACAATGGGCATCTGACAAATGAACATCAAGTTCCTTTTCTTTCTCGAATAGTGTTGATACTATTCAATTGGTGTAAATGTTAACCCATATCTACTGAACTCTTTAAATCTCTTAGACTGATTGAATTGGTCTCAGTCACTAAGAAATGATTGTGATAACTATAGCTCATCAAATATTATGAATAAACCATGATTTATTCAAATCAATGACTTGGTATTGCGTTTTATTCTTTCCTAACAAAAATAGAAGCTGTTCTCTTCTGCAACGCATCAATGAATTCAAAAAATTTGATTAATTGTAAGATTATTCGATTATGCGATATTCCATTTACTCTACATGGATAATTTTGAAAGGAAAGCTGTGCAGTTCGATGATAGAGGTAGATTACTATGAAAATTTGCGTAACGCTTGCGTCCCAACCACGAATTAACACTTCGAAAACTAAGTGATAATTGATTGGTTAATTAATCAAATTAATTGATTGTGCTCTGAGTAGATGACAAAAAAATAAAGTTGGTCACTTTTTCCGACACACGTAAACACCAACATCGATTCACTTTTCTTTTCGTAATTCGGGAAACAAATGTGTAACGTTTATCTTTGACACGTTCGTATGTATATTGGTGAAGATTCAAACAAGTTCGTGCAACATTCCAAGCACACAAAATATGTTCCACTCATTACATTGAGGTGAAGTCAAGACAACATTTTAGTTCTTTACTATCGAAACCATATAAATTTTCTTGGACCCCCCTCTTACGAATTGTGAACCCCCATTTTCTGGTCGCGCCAACATAGACCCCCGTCGAGTCTCCCATGGACCCCTAGGGGTCCATCTGGACCACTTTGAGAATCAGTGGATTGAATGTCATCGACCATGTCGTTCTCCCCTGGAAACATTTCGGAAATTTGAAATTTTGACAACTCATATGCAAGTATTCTGCAATACACCAATTTTTATGAGGAATGGAATTTTCTGACAAATCGATAATACAAAAATTCTCCATTTGGTGAAAATTTTTGAATCTCACTGTATATAGTCTGGACCACAATCGATAGGCATTACAAGCGAATTCGTCTATTTATTAAACCCTATAAAAAGAGTATGTTTCATCCGATAACCAGATGGGTGAAGGTCGACCTCAATTCCCTTTCTTGGGCAATAATATCTATGAAGGCACCCAGAATTTAAGTAACAATAATTAAAATGTATTGCATAATACTTTTGTCATCGATAATCAAATATAGTTTGAATGTTGTTAATTACCTAAACAATTTCTTGGCCCCTCCCCAAATGGAAGGTAGTATATTCCGTCCATATTATAAGTTTTTTCCATAAATCTTTCTGGGTTATATACTTGCGGCTCTGGAAAATACTTCTCGTCCATGTGTAATCCTCCTACAGGAATACAAACCTTCATTCCTTTTTCTATCACCAGATTTGTTCCTGGTATCTGATAGTCTGTAGTGCATTCTCTGTCCATATAAGGTAATACTGGATACTTACGAAGAGTTTCTGAAACAGAAATATTATCCCAATATACATGCAAACAGGAACATAATATGCAAGATGCATAAAAACCCTGTTGCGTTGACTGATATGCTTTTGTTTAGTCAATTCCTCTCTATCTGAGAAATAGAGGTGAGAGCTTACATTTTTTGATAGTGAGTGATGATGCAAATGTGGTATCGCAAAGCTGCAATTACAATCAAGCAACAGCTTACTAAATTGCGACACGTGTTTCGCTATACAATACCTTCCTCAAGCAGGAACTTCAAATTAATCTTAACACTGTTACATTTCGAATTTATACAACATTAATAAGATTAATGGTCCGACGTCACATCCTCATTAGTACAATTTCCTGGAAAGAACATATTCAACAGAGGCGAATTATTCAACTCCATCTGATCATTCACTAGAAAATGTTGAAGTTCACTCGTATTAATTTTCAAACTCTCCAAGAGATTGAGTTTCAAACCCTTGCCTTGGAAATGAAGGATTTCAAATACGTGGTTGAACTCATGTCCCTCTATAATGAAGTGAGATGCATATGTAGGATTTGTCTTACCCTTTTGGAAACACCTTCTGTGTTCTTTCACGCGTGTGTCAAATGTTCTTCCCGTTTGACCGACATAAAACATAGGACATGAACCACACAATAATCTATCAACTCCTGATCTATCTGATACTGAACTTATATCTTTGTTGTCATTGATATTAGAGCTCAAATTATTCTTAGTTTCATATGCAACCTTCAAATCTTTCTGTTTCAAGAAATTGAAAATTTTCTTACTCGGTTGACCTAAATAGGTCAACACCAGTAAATTTATCGGATTATTATTTATATGTGAAAATCTTACAGGCAACTATATATTATTTGTTGAATTCTGTCTGTCAATTTGACTGGAATGTTGAAAGAAATATATAGATAGAAGTTTATGAGGGAAATGAAAGTTAAAGTAATATATTAACGTACCAGGGTTTATATGCATCTTCATAATATGATTGATCTGAGGTTCAAAAAATGAAAGCAGCCTAGAAACTGGCAATACATTATATTATGTTTTCTCAGTTTCAATTTGTGGATATGCAAAGAATTATTTGTCCTAATCAAAGGAAAAAACGAGAGAAACATGATCATCCAAAAACTGGATCTGGTTCGAAGGCATGCCCAAATCATCAGTGCTTTGTAGTACAAGTAGAAAAATTCTGAAGATAAGGGTATCCTCTCGATACATGTCTGACGTTTGAAGTTAAAACAATAAAAATTGACAACCTCGAATTTCTTTTCAAATCTCAATTACTCCACTATGAGGATAGATTACTTCATAACCACTTTTATTCTTCTATTGAAATATACATTTCGAATTCCAGCTAAAGATAGCCATCAACTTGTCTTTCAGAATAAGTTTATCAGTTTGAGAAAAAAAAATAACTAGTTACAACGTCAAATGTCATATTCTTCAATATGAATGAGTTCTGTACGAGTTCTTCAGTGGTTACAGGTAAGTACATCAGTGAATAATCCACGTTTTTTCACGATGTTATCTGCTCCATTGCTATAGAACAAAACTACATTCCATAAGTCTGCAATGGATGAAAAAAATCTATCCACACACAGGTGAGCTTCTTTCACACTGACTCTATAATAATATTTTGTATTTTTGAATCAGGAAATTCAATTTTCAACAATTATTCGTGAGAAAATTAGGATTTTTTTTGCAGTTGGGAAGTTATGTTCGCTAACAGCACTGACACTCACCATAAATACAGCTCTTCAAATATTTCATTTCCTGAACTGCTTCGTACGTGACACCCCCATGTTTTTTGATGACTTTGAAAATGGAGGCTCTCAATTCATCTTGTATATCTGTGTTCAGGCATAACTCATACAAAGTGAAAGATATAACAGCACTAGTAGTTTCAAATCCAGCTATGAAGAACGTTATAGCATGGCCACAAGCTCTTTTCTCTTCTGTAAAATATCAATAATGACACCGAATATAGGGTGCTCTTCGAAGCAACTTCAATAGTGTTTGTTATGACATTTCAATTCGTCTAAAATGAACTTTTTGTCACCTGATCTCATAAAAATATACAGTGTCAAATCACAGTTGGACTCATGACTTCATCTTGAATATGCCTATTGATTTGTTGGTTCATATCTTGGGAACTGTATTTTTTTTTTAAATATAGTACTCAATTTGAAAGAACAGGTCTAAAATTTTTCTTACGAATAATAATAATGATTATGTTCATTCACAGAGGGACAATAGAATAGGGGGTTTAAATAAAATGATGTAAATAAACAAGGAGTATCTCAGAAGCTTTAGTTCCAAGGAACTATTGCTTGTACGTGTTTCAATTTGAATGAAATAACTTTAATTAATAGCAAATCAGGTGATTTGCATGAACTTAAGAGTAATTACATGTACACATAGACAGTTATATACATAGACACTTCTAGATTTATACTATAATGAGTAGTAATGAACAAGACTTGACCTTTCATTGTTTCGGTTAGATAATTAATAGAAGATGGATTGAATCACTAGTTGAGTGAAATTTGATGTAATCATCAATTTATTGTTTAATTGATCAAATCGTGCACTTTCCTCTTCCCGTAATCAAAAAATTTGTGTGTTTCTTGAAAACATTGATGCTCTTCGTATTTCTGACAGGCATTAAACTACAGAGTTTTGGTGTAAGAAAATCGCAGTGACGTTGCCCTATTGTTTTGACAGCGAGGTACACTTACCGAGTTGGTCTTATTTCTCGTGCTGTAAGCATGTGTGACAGGGTGGGTGATTATCTTATTTTTCTTGATGTTGACTGTTATGTTCACAAAAGTTGTCTAATATCAAGTATCCCCACTTCGGCATGTAACTTATTAAATCTGAGTGGTTTTATGTAATTCTTAAGATCCATTTCTGGATTACTTTTAAGTTTTCTAACTGCGTGTCATTCACACCACCTCAGCCCACAATGAGATAGTCAAATGTGACTGAAAAAGTGCATTTAAATCTATATAGCATACCTCTTAATTTATTTACTATGATTCTTATTTGTAGAACCCACTTGAGGTGCCGGTCAATTACTATACCTAAATATTTGATCGAGTCAGCTTCAGGGATTTGTGAGTTTGGTCCGATTTCCAAAGGACCCATATGTGTAATATGACGGAAATGGAAGGTATTTTGTTTTTTCCAGGTTGGGACTTGAGGTATTGTATCTGTACCACTTTTCAATAACTCTAAAATCATCCTCCGCTTCTGATTTTAAGGTATGCCACGAACTCGCCTCATAGTTTGTAGAAGTATCATCTGCAAAGCTCAGAATTCTACCTTTGATTTCTGAAGTAATTAAACTGTTTATACATATAGAGTGAACAGGAGTGGAACGAGTACAGTTCCCTGTGAAACTCCGTATGTCACATACCTGCAATCAGTCAACTCTCATCAATGCTGACTTTCTGCACACGATCTGTCGAAAATATTTTTAATATATCGCGGATATTTCTTCTCATTTCATAATTCTCTAATCTATCGAGCAGTTTTCTGTTTCTCACGGTATCGAAGGCTTTAGAGAGGTCAACAAAGATCCATAAAGATGGTTGTCTAGTGAATTATAAATATAAGACGTCAATTTGTAATTTCCGTTGATTTTCCCTCTCTGAAGCCATACTGGTCTTCAGATATCAAGTTGAATTTCTCGGAATATTTTAGGATTCTGATTTCGAGGATTTTTTCTAATATTTTAGATAAGTTTGATGTTAGTGAGATTGGTCTATAATTTATCATTTCCAGTTTACTGCCATTTTTGTATAGTGGTTTCACGATTCCAATTCTCAACGATTTTGGAAAATGAACATTTTGAAGCAACAGTTTATTAAATGAGTTGAAGGGACAATCATCTCAACTGATATGTTTTCTAATGTCCTTTGGTTGTCTATATACATAGTTGTCTGGAACTCTTACGTTACCTTCATATGTTTGACCCAAAGTACTGTAACATTTATTGGAACTATTAGAGATATCCTTTTTGGAATGTTAAGGTGTCAAGTCGGTTGACATAATTTTTTCTATTTTTGTTTCAGGTTTGGATCGATTGTCGATGTTATTACACATTCTCAGAGAGCTTTGGATTTGTTCGCGTTGTTTTTGATCAGTTTTTGTGCATATGGTTTTTATAATTTTTTATTAGTTTGCTCAATTCATTTTCCTATGTATGCAAGTTATTTGGGTCTTTCAGTAGTGTTTTATACATAATCTCTTTTTCATTTATTGATGTTAATATTGCAGGAGTTTTGCATTGTTTTTTTTATATATTTTTTTCTTGGGTTCATATTTTTTGTTTTTTTTTCCAATATATAAGTTGATTTTTTCATTGTATTTATCAGTCTTTTCATCTACGTCCTGTAAAGAGTAAAAGTCATTCCACGTCTCATTTTTCAGATCGGTTTTCAATGTTTCATAGTTTATATATTGTTTGTATTTATAAATGCAATAATTTTTGGGAGTCCTATGTAGGTTTTCACTCATATCTATAGTCAATGCTATAGGATAATGATCTGTTATATTGGACTGGGAGACGAATGATTGAATTTTATCGTTATTTATAGTTTTTACAAAAAACTGATCAATACATGTTATACTCTGTGGTCGGATGTATCTATTAATATGTGATTCATAACCAAAACTGTATTGAAAAATGATACAGTTCATCAGTGGTTGAATAAAACACAATGAATAGGAGAACACGAGAGTATATTTCAGTGCTTCTTCTTTAGACACATAAGAACGACTTACTAGATTTTCATGACAATATTTATCATCACACCCCGAACCTATTTCGGGGCATGGTAAAAATCCATAAATATAAGATTACGACGCACGAAGGAATGCAGAATTATCCTAAATAAACATGGTCATAAATAATTAAGACCTTTCTGTGATGATGTCATCGAAGTTTGTGAAATGCTGTAGCAAACTAATGTCTCCTTGTAATTCAAAAGTTAGAAGTCTTTTTCTCAACGCCAACTGTGTAGCCAAACTCTTCCTTTCATATATTTCATCCAACTTTTGGAAAACCTCTCTCGCTGTGGTCGGTCCTTTTGCAAAACCCAAAAATGAGTCACTTAAGGGTCGGATTTACCAGAAGAAATATATGACGAAACAATGAATTTGTGCTTTCTTATAGGAGATGAACGGCAAAAGACATAAAGCTAATTTTTTTGGTGGTTATTAACAGGAGATGATACTACAGAATGCGTATGGGAATTTCTTCAAAATATATTATACTTTAATGAAATGATACCAAAAATATTATACTTCTACTTGATTAGTAATGATCAAAGTTTAAAATAGTAATTGCAAAACTTGATGCGCATATCGTAGGTCAACATGTTAACAGATGAACTATTCGAGAAAAAATCGATTTAAACTTAGTTATAGTCCGCAATTTGTAAGCACATCAATGTATACTTCGCGAAATTTTCAACTGTTCGGATGCTACCTGAGTCGGAATAATTCTAGCACCGCCTTCATACAGTCCGGAGAAAAATGTCAGCCCCTTGCGTTTGCATGGAAACCGACAAATGAATTTTATGCGTAAATGCAATTTTATAAGTTTTTTGATCTTTGCCGGCTAACTATGGTAGGGAGTAGGAATGATTTTATTTCATGTAGGCATTCGGCATATTTGTCTTTCGTCTACAATTGTGGTAGCGGGAATTTCGAAGTTGTATGTGTTTTGAATTCAATTGTTTTGTTGTGAATACTTATAGGTATAATTGACAGAGTTATTTTACAAAAGTGTATGAAGTGTGTTTGGTTGTGGAGTAGACATTTATTTGTATCATTTCACCATGGGCAGACGAAATATTTGCTGACAAAAAGTGACGTATAAGAGAAAAAATCGATCGGGAAAAAAACCTATCTCACTCACCTTTTATGCAGCCAAGACGATTTCTTCTATGGTACTTTAGAAGATTTTTTTCCCGATCGATTTTTTCTCTTATACGTCACTTTTTGTCTGCAAATATTTCGTCTGCCCATGGTGAAATGATACAAATAAATGTCTACTCCACAACAATCAAACACACTTTACACACTTTTGTAAAATTATTCCTACTCCCTACCATAGTTAGCCGGCAAAGATCAAAAAAACTCATAAAATTGAATTTACACATAAAATTCATTTGTGGGTGCGATGCAAACGCGAGAGGCTGAAATGTTCTCCTAAGGACACAGTACACCCTTCTATTACCATTTATAATATGACCCCGTAGCATTGATACAAATTTTGTTACCGTTTTAAGACGACATATATTTGTCACTCACGGCAGCTCGCCGAAAAATCATATTGGTATTGCATGCATCAAATCAAAGATTGGCGATTATCAAAAAACGAAAGCTATTGCAAGATTTTCAATTGTCAGCCGCCACTGTATGAGAGTGCGGCGTTCCAATAAAAGATAAAGTCGAGTACCCTTTAGCCTGAATTTAAACGCTAGATGACCATGAGCCTTCACATAATTTTCGCGTTGATTGTACTCCTTGCAACTGATATTGAAGAGAGAAGGAAGTAACGAAGCCGTTCCCACCGTGTAACCTCGTCCTTTTACCCGCAAAAACTCGAGATGGTAGGTGATTGGTAAATCCGGCCGTTAAGTAATCGACTATTACACTTTTTGCGCTGTTATTGTTTTTAAGCCACTCATTACTAGGATCACCAGGAATTTCACATTCACTCACCTGTATTATGTCTAATTCCGTAAGCAGCGATTTCACTCGAAACTTCCAAATACCGTACCGTTCACCGTTGAAGGGTTGAATGTTTCTTTTACTTGCAACGCGGTTTTCCATATTAATATTATATTTACAAAACAATTCACAACTTATAGGAAGTCTCTATTTCTAGTCTTCAAATGTCTAATTAAGTCTGTTTATTCACCACTGAGTAACAATAATATTGTTATTGAAAACTGGGCCCATAACCTATTGAATAAATGATACAGTTCATCAGTGGTTGAATAAAACACAATGAATAGGAGAACACGAGAGTATATTTCTGTTCTTCTTCTTTAGACACATAAGAACGACTTACTAGATTTTCATGATAATATTCATCATCACACCTCAGACCTATTTCGGGGCATGGTAAAAATCCATAAATATAAGATTACGACGCACGAAGGAATGCACAATTATCCTAAACAAACATGGTCATAAATGATTAAGACCCTTCGGTTTAATTCATTTTCCTTAACACTTATCAGAGAGTTTTCTGGGAACGTAGATTCGTTTTTGTATATCATCTGTTTAGATACATATTTTAACAAACTGTACAAGTTATTTTTATATTCTCCAACAAAATCTGAGTCTGTAAGTATATCTATATTGATATACTCCGTTAGTAAGTGCAAATCACTTTTTTCAGTTGACTGTTTTAATTTTGTGATAATTTCTAGAGCTTTGATGTTACCAATATTTTTAATGCTACAAGTGTAAGTAATATTGTTTTTGATATACAATATCACACCGTCATTTTTGTTCAGCGTATCTTCATTATACAACATCGCGTAGCCATCGATAGCATCAATTTTCAGTATATCCGGATCATAGACAAGGTATGTTCCAGAGTACAATGATTTGAAATTCAGCTGAGAGGCTATTCAAGAACAGAATCATCCCATCTATGTTTTTCGTAATACTTCAGATATTAAATAGCTCTCTTCTTTGCTTCGTGTGGATATTTCCTGTGTATACAGAGATACTTGTAAACATTCATTTACTGAATTGAGAATTATGACTCTTCCGTCACTTTATATTTACAATTCACTGCTTGAAATACATAAAATATCACCTAACCTCACAACACATGCTGACATCCACCATTATAATAATTATAATACTAGGAATTCGGATAATATCAGAATTCCTAGATACAGGCTTTCTGTTTCACAAAAAAAATCCCTAGATTTCAATCTCTATAATGTACTTCCCAATCAACTGAGAATGTTGGGTATGAATAAGTTCAAACTTACAATCAAATTGTATCTAATAAATAATGCTTTTTATTCTATTGATGAATACCTCTCAGATATTCCAAGTGCAACTTTCTGCCTATGAGAACTTTGTTTCCCTTTATATATTTGGTTTTATATATTTGATTTCAATTTGTTATGCTATTTTAAACTGTTGTAATGCATTTTCCTCAACTTCATGCTTTTATTGTACATGTAAATAGTGATTTGTATCACTCTAAAATGTTTTCGAGAAACAACTGACCTGCTATGAATATGCATATGTATATGACATAGTCAAATAAACGATCTATGCTATCTATTTGATACAATTTTTGTATGGTCTGTATACAAATTGAGTAGGAAAAGGTGATTTTACGTAACCCAGTGGATGGACCCTTTCTTTCTTTTTCTAAATGAATCAATCGTCTTTAAATGATATACATGTATCTATGACCAGAGAGTGTTTGTGAATTTTTTTGAATCAAAATATTTCAAAGAAGTCGTAATTTCTAGTTTTTGATTCGGAGAGGGAGAAAGACAAACTTCATTCTCTCTAAAAAAATATACAAGTTTCTGTTCCTGATTAGCCAAAATTGCATTGTCCTTTTATCTATTGTTAGGTCTGGAGTATTTCATAAGAAAATTTTCATTTGAGAATCACAAAATTTAGGTATTTCCATCTTCGAATAACTGATGGAACGGGCCAATACTTGATGAAAATCTATGATAACGTATTTCACTATACATTAGTTCTGAAAAAGCCATTGCCTGATAAAACACCTGTAGCGGTTTTGTGGACTGTCCATTGAAAATCGCACGATAAACTGTTTCTTTTTTTACGTTAATTACATTTTCAAATCTGTTTTGCTCATCTCGAGTTTATCTGTCCAATGGCTTCGACTGCTGAAAGAGTTGATGATTTATATAAAATTTCAGGAGTTTCAATGGTTGGAATAACACACGATGCTCTTCAAATACACCATATCTACCTATGAAAGCGTTTTCGTCCATTCCCAAGTTGAATGGTCAAGTGGCAACTGTAAAACCATTGATCGCACTACTATACTGGCTATAATATTTCCAAACATCAAACCGACACCTCAGCATCGATAAGTATAGAATACATACAGGAATATGACGGCCATTACTATAACATGATTCATTCTGTAGCGTTTTCAGAATACAGCTCAATATGGTGACATATATTCGTGGATGTTATTTTTACAGCTAGAAGACTGAACAAGATGTTTCAAAGTCCTCTGAGAATCAAGCCCAACTTGATCAAGAAGAAAGACAGCGGTTCGGTATCAAGAGTGGAAGGAACTCTGCAAGCACAAAATCAAAGCGAAGCGATTGCGATTCGCTTAGACTGCGACTGATTTTCATGTATTGAAATATACCCCTGAGAGGATTTGTGAACATCTTTTCTCACTTATCGCGACAAAAATATCTTCAAAATATATATTTTTCATAATCGGTAGTTATCGACAGTAACGAAGGTACCTTCGGAATCCCTATGATTGCGAGAGCGATTTCAATGTCTCCATAAAGCGAAAGTGTCCATCTTTTTCTAGCATATGAAAACGACATGAAATTTGAGTTTTCAGTAATTTTACGGTTCTCTTCATTCTACTTCTTATTGATTCCCACAGATGATGGTTCGATTGTAATTGTTCCAAACATACATGCTAAATCATTTTTTAAAATTTTGCGATCAAAATGGAACTTTGATGGTTAAGCTTTGACGAGATATAAAAAAAAATGTTCTACAACATAAAACATAAACGAGACCGACTTTGATTCCCTCGCTTAGTTTATGACAGTTATAACGAAGTCACATTCTAAGCGAATCGCTATCGCTTTGCTTTAATTTTGAGCTTACAGAGACCGCTCCGGGTGATCTTTTGTGGCCCTCAGAAGGACTCATTTTTCTTCGAATGAACTGTGGAGTTCGTGTTCGAATAATATAATCAGATGGAAATTTTTGTAGAGATCAATTACTCTAAAACCAAACTAATATTATTTGCAGTCGACGCGCGACTGGCTGCCAAGTAGTTGAGGCTGAGTGGGCATCAGCAACCATGGCTTTTTACCTTTTCTACATGCATCGATGTGATGTGGATGATATTTCATTTAACTACGGAGTGAAGAACGAAATTTTTTGTGGAAAATTAATTACCATTATTTTAATTTAAAATATTCGCGGGCAATTTTCGACTGGCATCCTGTTATCAATGTTGATCTGCCTTCTCATAAATGTATGTAGGAATTTGAGTTTGGACTCTTCATTGAAAGCAAAAAACGTTCAGTAGGATCTGGGGACTGCTCATATGTGGATAACTTAATAGAGTCGGAATGAAAAAATAGTCAATGAAAAATTTATTTTTAAATGTCACAGAAGTGAATTTTTGCATTTCATTAAGAAAACATTGATCATTAGTGAAATAATAAGACACATTCAATCGTAATGTTAGATCGCTAGGAGCATTAAATCAACCGACTAACAAGTGGGACATGCTATCAATAGTGATTTCAGGCAATAAAGGAGTGGCATGCAAAATAAAGGGCACAAATGTGCTTTACTCGTTAGAGCTGACTAGGCATCAGAGATTAGCTGTTGAAGTACAGACAGTTTACACGACAGAGAAAAAAGACTTCAAACAGACAAATAAACATCACGTTTTTTTGCGACGAGAAACCAAGGGGGAAAATTCTCCTGTTACTATTGTAAAGCAGACTAATCGATATTCTAAGCGATACTTTAAAGAAACTGTCAATCGATGATAGGTATTTGGAAATAAGGAACTTGAAACTCTGAATTGTTTCAATCCCAATCACATGGTACAGAATTGTCGAAAATTGGGTTGTAGAATTCGCAATCAATAATGGCTCTTTGATTTCCTAATATCTCAAAAGAATACGGAAAGAAAAGGAACATTTGTGGTGATGCAGATATTTTCTGTTTGTATTGCTTTTTCATTAATAGACGTTCTTCGAATAACTATATATTTTATTCGAATGAATTGATCTTATCTCCAAGATAAGGCTGTGCCGTTTTCGACGCTATTCTTTGGAGTGTTGCAGCAGACGGATATATCATCCATACCGACACATTTGCTGCGCCTTCTATTGGATGTGAATAAATGAGTTATGTGGTACCAGTATATCTATGAACTAAGACCTGTCAGAAAAAATAACAACCTTTCCTGTCACTCGCGCCAGCAAAACGTCAGGAAGAAATCCCCAAACAACGACGACCTTCAATCCCGAACCAAAGTAGTGATACAACTTTTTGGAGTAACACTGTCAACCTGAACTAGACCAAACTGCATGCCATCCATCTATATCAACAGATGGCTGCGGCTCCGATTATCCGAAGAGGAAGGCTGTCTACCTCGAATTTTTTGAGACCTAACCCCTCTTCATTGGCACGATGACATCGGCACCTGCGCTTCTCATTAAAGTACAAATACTCTCATCGAAACTTCTAAAGGTTCTAGATTGAAACCACCACCTTCAATTTCTTGAAACAACTACGGTGGGGACTGGCAAATACTTAAATGTGGTGCTCTTCAATACGTAAGATTTAACCCATTGGTATTAATAGAGAGATCAATTACGACAACACCAAATTTTGAACAGTCGAATCGATGCACTTTTGGTATTTTCTGATTCAGAAATCAATTTTTTCTTCTGTAGGTGTGAAATCAAAAAACAATATCTTCTCCTGTCACTAAAACGCAAAACGTTCATCGAGTGCGGGTATTTCCAACTCAATGTTGGGGTATGCATTCATTTAATTAAACATATCCGAAAATAAGTATTGACCCAAAAATTCCCTCATCTGAATGAAAAAATTACCTGACTCCTTCGATAAGTCACCAGAGTTCTTCAAGTCGATTAGTAAATCCACAAAATCATTAACTCTAGTATTGCTCATCTCTCTTGATTTCATCGTGTGTGTGAACGCTTCGGTGAAGTAATCTATAACAGCTCTTGGGAAAAGATCAATGCAGAAAAATGTGACCCACGTCTGTTTTATGAAATAAATCATTTGTGCAGTGATATTTCTCAACGAAAATTCGAGCATTTCTCTCCCATATTTTCGAAAAGCAGACTCCTTCTCGTCGAAACAGTGTGCATCAATTCCAAATGCACATTTAGCTATAACATTGGTGGAGTATCTGGCACATATATCTTTAGCCTCGATTTTTTCAAACTTCCTTTCCAAGTTTTTCACCATATCTTCCCCGACACCATAAATTATAGGAAACATTCCTTTCAGTTTTCCTGACGTGAAAACTGGAGTTAGTTTTTTTCTATCTCTTGCCCAATTGGCGCCTTTTTGGGTGAATGTGAAATAATGCATAACCGCATCATGACTGGCTTCAGCAGTACCTCTATTTTTAAAATGATCAGAATCCTTGATCAGCACGAGCTGAATTAGTCTAGGATCTCTCAGTACTAGTATGGGTTCATCAAACATGAATACTCCAAAGAATTTTTCACTGGTGGAGAAATATAATGAAGCCACCCATTCACCGATACATTTCTTCATGAGAACAACGTCTCCTAAGTTTCCCACAAAAGGTATGGGACGTGGATGATAAACTCCTCGTTTCTTCCAATGATCGAACTTCCTCACGCTGTATCCCCATATGAATACCACGAAGGCAATTGTAACAAATGCCAAGTACAATATCAAGGAGGACGCTACTGACATCTGAAATAAAACGTTGTAAACGTTAAACATCGCCATGTTCAGTAATGATTATTTATCTACACCCGTACTCTAATAATACACTTATATGCCCACAACCCGTTTTATAATAAACAAAACAAAACACAAAAACAACAAAAAAAAAAAAAAAAAAAAAAACACCCCAACAAAACAAAAAAAAAAATATCAAAATAAAAATATAATCATAAACAAGATCCTAACAACACCATAAACATTCATTCATATCAAAATTACTAAATTCAAAATTCAATACCTACATGACTTGACAAACTCAAAATCAAAGTTCACATCATCATAAAAATAATAACAAACAACAAACCAACGGATAAAATCCATTACGATACCAATTTTAGTACCAACCAACCAACCAACAGAAAACCATTATTTTTCAATCAAGCATGATGTGCATGTTCTGCATTTGACGTTTGTCAAGTCAAAATCGGTATAGGTATTGAATTCTTGAAGAATATAGCCAAACTTCGATAATCATAAGAAAATGTCTGATACCAGCGATATGGGAGAATCACCTTCGATACCTTCACCGGCAGAAATACAGTTAGAATGATTAAATTTTTCATTTGACAAATGCATGATTTATATCTTCATTTTTTCAAACAAATTTTCTGAGCTCTCCGTAGGCGAGCGGTCTAAGGCGCTGATATTATATTAGCTAGTTGGACTAGTTGAAAGAAACATTGGTTCGATTCCGACCTCGAGTAATTTTTTATTTTGATTTTTGATCTTCCCCTAATTTCTCATCGTTTTATTTTTCGAAGTAATACCGTTAATTACAAAATTGTGGAATTTTTCAAAGGAATGCGTTTAATCTGTATCATTGTGTGCAGTAGGGTCAAATATAAATATAGTATTTGTAGTTCTTTACTATTTATCGGGTGTAGATAAAATAGCGTATGCAACTCTCATGTAATGGTTATGAATACATGATCGTTGCATAATATTCTATTATGTACTATCTAGAATCTAGGGTATTGAGTAGATATTTATGGCCCGAGAGCGACGATCTAATGAAGCTAAGGTCCCCTAGCCCGATGATTTTTCATTCGTCCGAGGGCATACACATCTACCACCACCCGTGGTGCATACAAACTTCTTGGTTATAGCTGACTATCGCAACTAATTAACATAATTATCAATAAGTTCCCATAACGAACACAAATACAATCGTTACTGGTGGGCGCTCTACACAAAGCTTCAAACTGCAGCAACGTTCTATAACTTCATCTCTAACATGAAATGCATCCACGTCCGGGCCATAAAGTGAACTTTACAGCCGCACAGGCATAACGGATACTATAATGTACCTAGTTCGTGATTAAAACCCAATGGTGCACAACACAAAAAAGTTTTCCTGTGCAAAAATCAAAATGAGATGAAAGAAAGCTTCATAACATATTTGCAAATGAGAAACAGAAGCCACGCAAGCAGCAATTGTAACACAGAGAAAAAAGTCTGAAAACCACATTCAAAATTTTAATAGAAGCATTTTGAGAGAACATCTATATACGTGAACAAGTCACTTGCCTCAAATAAAACTAGAAACCTTGCATAGTCCAATTGCCATAATTATATAATTACCGAATACACACGAGTGCTTATCACAATTAAAAATAGACAATTCACAGCAATGACTCAAGGACCTTACCACTATCAAAAAGTTTGATTGGTCTAGTTTTTCAATGGCGTCTGTATACATGAACAGGTACTCATAACTAATAATCTGTACATTTGCACTAATCAAACAATAAATGCTGTGAATATAGGCCACTATCGACTTTAATTATTGTAACCTGACTTTATTTTCAGTGAAATGAGAAATATAATATTGTACAACACGCATTGTACACTGTACTTTTTCTACGGTTGCGTCGTTTTCAAGTATTGAAGATTAAAATACATATATAATAATACTTGTTGAAGTTGATGGGGAAACGTACTGAGTTTCCACAGCATTGTTGTGTTGAGGTTCTAATGGCGCTGGAGGCTGAATGGTTTCTACTATACTTTTTGAAATTTTCATTTTGTTAGCTATGGAGTTGTCGATATAAGATTCAACAACATTGCTGGATTTCCAACCCAATTGGCGTTTCAAAATTAATAATTAAAAGATCTACCCCTGCATTAACTAAAATAGTCGCAGGTGACCTTCGGAAACAGTGGCCAGTAGGTTATACATATATTCAGGGTTCGGTAATTGCAAAATGGTGCCAAATTTATTTATCCCTACAGGCTGTTTCGTACATTTGCTATTTTTATAATTAAAAAAAACGTGTTTCATTTGTGCATGGTCGAAGCTTCACATATTTTTTGTAAATTTGGTAGAATTCTCCTGTGAATGTGAAATTTATAGGAACCTTGGTTTTAGTATCGGGTAATTTACTTTTACAACTTTTACATGAAAAAGTCATATTTAGGAGAGATATACATGATATAAATACTCGACAAACTTTCTCGATCTCCATTCCTCGACATAGAAAGGAAATCTTCAAACGAAGTTTTTCATATAATATTGCCAGTTACATGGATAGCTTCAACGTAACTGACTACAGTAAATCCTGTAGCTCCTTAAAAAAATTAATAATTGAATATCTTCGTGAACTACAAAACTGAAAATATCGTACAAATCAGAGCAGAATAAAAAAACTTCAGTATTGTCACGCAATGCCTCCATAAAGTAAAAAGGAGAGAAAGAAAAATGTTTCCTATCTTTCCTCCCTTTCTTTTCTTTTTCTTCCTTTTCTGTCGCCTCTTCTTCCTCTTCGCTCACTTCTTTTTTTTTCTCTTTCTTCTAGTCAGTAGTTGTATGTTTAGTGTTTAGTTTAGTTTTAGTACTGGTTTGAGTGGAAGAACAGTTTCTTGCTTCCTGGTTTAGAAAGAAAACTGAACTCTCACCCATTATTTGCCTCAATAGTGTAATCTGAAAAAAATGGGATTGTATTTTTTTTTTTTGGGGAATAATAAACGTATTATTATTATTATAATTTCATTAAAAGGGCCGAATCAAAATCTTCCATGTCATCATATTTTAATTTCTCGAAGTGTATCACAACGGCATGCCCTGTAAGGCCAATAGCTAAAGCAGCCTGAAATCAAAACCAAACATTCATTTCTTGGTAACAATTTAGAAAGTTTCAAATCATACCTTTATCAGCAAATACTTTTCATCAGGCGCATATTTCAAAAATTGTTGAATTTCTTCAGAAGGTAATGTTTTTGACTGCTTTGGAGCGTATTTTTCAGATTTGCGTTTCAAAAATGCACGTAGTTTTACGTATTTTGATTATCAACACAGTTTTCAATAATTAAGGTATCCTCAGCATCGAGTACTGAGACCATAATGTTGATGATTTCAATCTTCTGGACAACTCTTCAAAATAAACTAACAAGGTATTTTCGGAACAGGAATTCTATAAAAGATTTCATATTTTTCTCTTGATGTGCTTGGTGGCAAATTATTGCAAACATCTATTGCTTTCTGAACAATTTCTGGAGCTGCGTGAGAAATCTTCCGTGAACGATCCAAGCGATAACTTCGTAATCCGTAAAAAGGTAATTGGGCAACTATTTAACTTCGAGATCTGAAAAAAACTGTTCATACAATAGGAAATCTATTGAACAATACAAATGTATCAACTTACCGCAAACAATAAAACTATTTTCGTTGGGTATCAATGGTCCAATACCCCTCCCTCTCCCAGTTGACAGCAGGATAAGTATCGGCCAGTGTATACATTTTATGATACCTGTATGATTTCATCAATATAAAGTTCACAATGACAAAAAAATGTATCAGAAAAGACTTTTAGCATCTCATTACGACTTTTGTGGGATATAAAATTGTTTGGAATATTTGAATGAAATAATATGGAAATTGGGAGATTTGCATGAAAAAAGTATGATGCTCAAAAGTTCAGAAATAATGTAGCCAACCATTAGTTTTTCAGACAATTTAACTCATGTATAAAATATCCCATAAGCCGCCGTGATTTTGTCATTATGACAGCGAAAAAACTTTGCCCTATGTTGTTCTTCGACAAAACGGAACCTAATTCTTGAAAGCATGGCAACCAGAATTGTAAACAAATCTTTGACGGCGTCTTTGTCAATTTTTCACTTGCGTTATCATAAGAGTATAAGTATGTGTTCTGTGAAAATGAAATATAAGGATTGAGTTTTTAACAAGGGTACTTTTCCGTTGAATTGAAAAAACTAAACTGTATTCAATAAATTGTCGTACCGAATTACACTCGAGCTTTTTTTGTCGAAGAAAACTTGACATTTATGATTCGAGTTTAGTTGCCTTCCGGCAAATTAACTCAAAAAACTGTCATAAAAAATCACTCGTCTTACGGTTGCCAGGCATCAAAACGAAATGTCAAGTTTACTTCGACAAAAAAAAAGATCTCGTGTAATTATACGTGAGAAAATATTTTTGGATATACAGTGCGCGGCTAAATTATGGAACAAATTCGATATTTCGCAAGCATTGTGCTTTTGACAAAAATCCTGAAAGCGGTCGATTTTTGTTTTTGAATTCCGATTTCTGTATGTGTTTTTTGAAGAGGTTATGTCACTGGTTTTGACATGGTGACGTAATCGGTATTTTTTTCAAATGGAAATATATGTGTTGTGATACTTCATCTGAAAGGTCTTTCAATACTGCATTCAATGATAATAAATAATTTGATTTATTTGTAGAGGGTAAACAAAAATAAATATTTTATTTCAGTAAGAGAATAACTTTATATCCAACAAAATATAACATTCAAATGAGATGTTCAAAATGCCATCCACCACAAGAAAAAATCCAGAGGTGTAAGATCTGGAGATCTTGGGGGCCACTCTATCGGTCCGCGTCCGCTTTGTTAACATAAAAGTTAGTTTTTGAATATTATTCTTAACTTTTAATTTCATAGTACAATAAAAGCGTGTGTCTTTAGTTTTTTCAAAACTATAATTTATTATTCAATTTTTAGATTCGTCGGTACTTGATATGTGCTGAATTTTAGATTATTCGGAGAATTTGATTTGAGTGAAAATTGAAATAAAAAATTCTTATCATTATCATTATTATTACATTAATATTATGAAATTCTTGTATTGTCATCGGTCCTTGATATGTGTGTTGGATATAAAGTTATTCTCTTACTGAAATGAAATATTAATTTTTGTTCACCCTGTACAAATGAATCAAATCATATATTATCATTGAATGCAGTATCGAAAGACCTTCCAGATTAAGTATCACAACACATATATTTCCGTTTAAAAAAATACCGATCACGTCACCACGTCAAAACCAGTGACATTACCTCTTTAAAAAACACATACAGAAATCGGAATTTAAAAACAAAAATTGACCTCTTTCAGGATTTCTGTCAAAAGCACAATGATTGCGAAATATCGAATTTGTTCCATAATTTAGCCGCGCACTGTATACACACATATAGGACCATGCACATAATGTTTTGATTTCGATTAACAGTATTATGAATGTATAAAAGCAACTGAGCTGGTTTCAAGTAGGTACTCATTTATTCTATAAATTATATAAAATGTCAATCGCTTGCATGATACTTTTGGACACTATAAAAGAACTAACTGAACAATAAACATATTACTTTCACCTCTAATATACATATAATCTAAACCAACTATGAAATTTCGAACTTTTGATGCTTCATTTTCTAAAAGATAACTAAATTGCACAAGAATTGCAAAGAATCAACTGATGGACATTAAAACCGAATAGTTTTCAATATAGTAACACAATAGAGATGAATATAAACTTAAGACCTAACAATAAGTTATAGAACAGAAAAGTGCTACTCTACATTCGAATGATAGGTACTTTGTAATGATATTATACTAATTCCAATTTCTCCAAAATCTTCCTTCCTGTTATTTGATTCAACTTCATAAGCGAACAAATATCTATTCAAAAATACTCATCAGTATGCTTCAAGACGGCTTTAAATCAAATATTCTAAATGAACAATTCGTTGAGGCCAGCCTCAACTCACCTATAGGTACTGTAGGTTGACGGACGGAAACCTAATAGAAAACCACTACTCCCCTGACTAATACCACGGAGGGCATTGGATTAGATCCGACAAGTGTTATCTCAGGATTCTTCACAGAAGAGATTTCTGGGTATGCTCCTGGCGATACAACTGCCAAAATTAATTTTCATTGGGACGGGTCACACCGGTTTCGGGATATTTGGATTTCGTCAGTGCAAGACAAGGCCATCATCAACATAAGTCGATGATTTCCCATAATTAAAAATCATATTCGAACAGAGTATCCTCCCTAGACCTAGGCTGATACATTGTCCTTTCTATACTTGTGATTGTTCCTAATCATTCATCTGATTTTTCATTGAATTATGATAGGTTGCCGCTAGGTCTCCTACAATTCAGGAAAAAACTAAGAAATGCAAGAGCCGTCCTCCCGTTTGGAATTTGGACAGTTGAGATATTGAAAAGCCTTCTATGATGGTGTCAGTTGACTTTGACGTCACTCTGACATGCAATGCGATTTCGAAAACTTTTAGCCAAAAAATTTCGATTTATTTGGACAAAATGATTTTCTGTGAATTAAGAGAACATGTTTTCCAGAAAATTCGCGGAGAAGTTATCGTTTCTTCCAAGAATCATTCAGTGATCAAATAACCAAACTACAAAAATAATTTCCGAAACCAAATTTCTAACCCGTATTTTGTGTTCGAAGTAGATTTTTTCTACGGAATTCACGGTGTTACTAGTAAGAGAGGACTCACTTAATGCTCTAATTCAGCGTAACAATCCATTTGAGTTGTAGGAAATATTGAATTCTTTCGAACTGCGTCATATAATGTAAGTCGTCTCAGAGTACGTGACGTCATATATTCCAAAGAAAAAGATGCACGCCCAGAAGATGTGTTGTAAGTTAGGAGGCGAGGTAGATTTTTATTATTAGTTAGTTTGTATCGATCGATCCAAGCATGGAAAATCTGACCCCAATTCGTCGATAATACAGTGTTCTGTATTTACATTCTGTGTAGTTTTGGAATGTAATGCAATAAATTTTGTTCTATGGAAGTATGCTGTTGGCTATCTAAACTTGTTTTTGTGATCTGTGATCCACTATTTTGAGTCACCGAAATCCCCAGAGTATAATAATAATAATAATTGATTTTATTGATAAGTTCATAAATAGTTTTTTCTGTGACGGTAAAAAAGTGGATACTTTGTTTTTCAATATTAAATCGTCGTCCTTACCGTCATAGAAAAAATTCGTGTATTATACACGGGAAAAATATTAGATTTTAGCTCTCGGTTTTCTGTTACAGAGCGGTGAGCAATTCCACAACCCTCCTGATATTGGTGAAAATTTCAATGATCAAATGGCCTTCAAATCATTCAGAAAATAAGAAACCTTGTGTTAAATCTATATATTTATATCGAACAACAGAAAGGGAAATCGAAAGTATTATCAGACAACTGAAAAATTAAAAGTCACCAGGTATAGACATGGAAACAGAGATACTCTGAATTAACATAGAATATTTATTGAAACCACTGACATTTCTCATTGAAGAGAACACTTTTTTTTTCAGTACCATTAAACATCTGTATTAACTCCTGCACATGAAAATTGAAAAACAACTGATTAAAAAAACTGCAGACCAATATCTGTTACCTCTGTGAGAATATGGAGAAGGTTACACGAAAGAGGTTGAACGTATTCATTGTGAAATATGAATTGATGTCGAATCCCAATATGGTTTCAGGGAAAAAAAGTCTACCCAAGATCCAATTAGAATATTGACTCAAAATATATATGAATTCATGGGTAGATCCAAACAATCAATTGGTATTTTCTTAGACCTCATAAAGGCGTTTGATACTGTTGACCACCATATATTACTGAATGTAACGGAAGATATTAGAATAAGGGGCACACCACATGAGCTGTTCCAAGGGAAGGTGTTGGAACCTATACTTTTCATGTAATGTTCTGTGTTTTGGTGTGGTTAGCCTGATTTCTGAATATGAGATTGAGGTTGTGTACGTCCGTCCTGTGACTGATTTTTCTATAAAGATAACTTGGTTCCTTGTCATTGATTATTTTATGAAACAAACAGAAGGCGTCGCGACTCCATATTTAGCCATTCAATATATTTCAAGTTGTGTGATGTGTGATATATGGTCGCGTCTTTTTGTACCAGTTATCAGCCCCAGACATGAATTATGTAGCTTTTGTAATTTATCCTTTCAGCTTGAAGGAGATTAGGACCATATACTACGTCCGCACAATTAGCATGTGACAGCACTAAAAATTCGCACGAGGTCACTTTGTTTTTTTTTGTTCATTAGTGTTCTATTCGAATATATAATTTTTAGATTGCTGTACCCTCGTTTCAGAATTTGCGATACGTGTCGTGTGAATCTCATAGAGCTGTCGAGAAAAAGTCCCAGGTTTTTAGAAGTATCCTTGACAGGCAACTCAACTCCGTAGCTCCAATTTGATTCCGATCAAATCAAACCATATTAACACATAACGATATGATATTATTCGTTTCATGTTTACAAATTCACCAGTGTGTTTACCATTGATGGTTACCGAACGCATGTAAGGTCAAACTTCAAAGATTAGGTAGTCTCGGTCATTAATTATCTGTATTGAAGTATTCGTTTCCCGCACAGCAACAACTTTTGCGATTCGTGAACAACGCCAGACCAGCGTCCACCGACAATTTTCAAAAATCAAAAACCATCTAGCCGACAAACAAATCAGAATCCTAATATTCCCAGACAATTTCAAAACGATTTGATCTACCTACCAGTAATCTTTATCAGGAACATTCGACAGCATGTTACCAACTAAACTTCCCAAAAACCCATGAATTTTCAACAGGCCATACTAATAAATAACTTACAAGCCCAACCAAGAACCCCCTTCCAGCCGTCCAATTCAGACATTAGAAATATTTGATGGAGTATGATGATTTTGGAAATGAAACAGATTTGTACGAAACTTTCTAGAACATATCAGATAATTGAATAAGATTCATTCTATGATGAAGATGATCTTTCTTCAAATCAAACAAACGAAAAAAATATGATACTGCTTATTATATTTCGTCAACTTCGAATGAACAAAATATACATAATGATAATGATCATTATTCCACACAAGATATGGGTTTTTACGATTCTCAATCTATAGACAAAACACCTAACGATCAAATAACAAATCAATTCACCAAGATCATATAAGGCGGTCTCCAGAAAATATTCCAATAACAGATATAACAGATTGAAAAGTAATGACGAAAGAGTCAGTAACGAGTAACGATACCTTTCGGCACAAAAGAACATTCAGTTTCTGATGAACTGTACACGATTCAGACATAAAATTCGACGGAATCTCAGGAACAGATTTTTCAACAGACTAATGGAATTTGAAACATCGGACTGAAAAATGCTAATTTTGAATAACAAAATCGTACGTTCATACTCTGCAAACAAATCTCTAGAATCCCAACTTCCTATGCAAAATAATGGACAAAAAATTCAGGAACACCTTGATCAAATTATGGAAAATATGATTTAAATCAAACCAAGAGTGGAAATAAATTACAAATCAAAATCAAAATTGGGAAACATAAAATCTTTACTGGTAGTTACTGAGAAAAATTGAGAAGAAAACCGAAGTCAGTTCGTGGGTGTCAAATAAAATCATGATTAGAGAATTAATGCAATGGACCATTTGAAGTTATTAAATTTCATAAAAATTCAACCCTTTTGAAAATCTTAAAACGAATCAAACAACTAATAGATTAAAACCATATTTTGTTTCAGATCGTAAAATTCAGACCAAGATCCCGATCTTTTCATCATCACTATAGTCAACGCCCAGTATAAACTGACACCTATCAATGACTCCAAAAGTATATTTCATAATGAAAAAGGCTAAATGGAAATTTCAAATGCGCAATGGACTTTATTATTCCTGGATGACATGGCACAAATTAAATAAGCCATTAATCATAATAATCTTATCTTGAATTATTCAATATATTTGGTAAAAACTGATAATATCCGTGTGAAATATTTCGACGGAGAAATATTACGAAAGGCCGATAAACGATACAAAAAAAGCTCAGTAGCGTTATCTCTCTCTCTCTAGGATTTCTTGACTATTGCTTCCGTACGGAATAAGTTTAATAAAAGCACTCGCAGGTGATTTGAATGCCAGTGACGAAGAATATATTAATGATTGTATAAATGAAAAATACAAAGACGAACATCAAAATGGAAATTACTTCAAATATCTGTAACCACCTCTGTTCTCTGTTATAAAAAAAATCAATTCAACCATACAACTACAGGTAGATGAAAAAATATTCAATAAAACTATGAAATTTGCGAACAATTAGTAGAAATCCACACATGTTCAGGAGATTATTTCATTATTTCTGCTATATTACTTATTATTCATACATTGGATATCGAACATAATAGTATATTACGTAACGAGGAGGATAAGTAGCCTATTACGCACCGGCGAGAAAGGAAAAGTAGGACAGTTGGGCTGTCAACGTTCAACGAGAGAAAGCAGATAAATGTGATCCAAAACTACTAATGGTTCAACGGCAGTAAGATTTTCCATGGTACCTGTTTTCAATTGGATGAAGGTGGGATCCTTCCATAGTTTCCCAATCCACGTGGTCCTCAAAGAAAAGAATCAAATATCAAATAATCGCTCATGTTTTGGTCCGCTTTATATCTGAGAGAAGAAGTATGTACTGTGAGAATGAGAACATTGCGTCCTTTACCTCAAAGACTTTGATAATGCCTACTACAGCTGTAGGCGAAACGTCGGGAATAAAAAGCCTGATCACGGCAAACAAACCCGAAAAACACCCCAGAATCAGTTACTTCCGGCCGGGAAAGTTTACGTTCTGTTATCAATATTGGGACTATCAATGTTGATTGAAAATGTGGGAAGATCATTCGTAATTTCATCTGTTACTGGAAAAGAAATATCAGTAAATGTGTATGAATTAGTAGAAGATTTGATAGTTGCGACTGTTTTATGAAAAACAGAAGTGATGTTTGATCCAAAACCTTCAACGGAATGACTGATTTTTGAAGAAGAAAGTTGTAAAATATCATTTTATTTTCTAGTCATGAAATTCAATTGAGAACAGCTGTCAAGAATAGCTCGACATTGATGAGGATTTTTGAATTTGGCGAAATCTACAACCTTCACAGTTGCGAGAAGAATATAGGGAAAATGTTAGTGACTAACTCAAATAAACTGAATCTGATTGGGTGATAATTGAATCAATTGTTTCATTATTTGATGATGTAGACGACTCTGTGTTTTCAAACTTTTTTAAATGTAATGAAGAATTTTTATTTTTAATTTATTTTCTTGAATATTTTTTGCATTCGAATGAATTTCTGCAATATTTTGATGAGTGACCTTTTTTCAAACGATTTGTGAAAGATTTCTCACCTGAGTATTCATTTTGAGAAATTTTGTACAAAAAATTATATGATGATCTTTTTGACATAGAATGAGGTACGGATTGATTGTATTATGGTCAACGGATTTTTTAAATTGATTTCTTTTATAATGCGAATTGCTATTATTTTGAATATATTTTTGATTTGATGGAGAACATTGTAATAGTTGATGCTTTTTATTCAGAAATGATGTGAAATCTTTCAATTTAGATAAATCCGTTGTTAATGTTTGAGCATGTGCATCCCATTTCCTTTTTGTTGTAGGATCTAGTTTAGAAGATACCATGTATATTATCATAGTGTCCCAACTATTGACAGGTAAACCTAATGATTCCAATGCTCCCAAATGCTGTGTAAATGTATCTGTGATAGATCGCAATGAAATGTGAGACTCTTTTTCAACATTCTGTATCTCAAATTATGCTTTCAAGTGTGACTGAATAATAACTCGTTTATTTTCAAACCTTTCACAAATGATTGTCCATGCTTTGTCATAACTGATCTCAGAAATATCAAAAGCAGTTGAAACATAAGCCGCTTCACCTCTGAGGCACGATTTCAAGTACCAGAATTTTTTAATTTTGTTCAGTGAAGTATTGTTATGAATCATAACTTTGTATGTATCAGAAAATTCTAACCTCAGATTGATCATATTAGCATCGAAGATTTCTATTTTAGTTTGAGCAGATCAAATTCAGCCCATAAGAGTACAGCTTTCTAGAAACGATATTGTAATTAAAGAATTTTGGAGTTATCTGATACTTGTTTGTAAAATTTGAGAATCTGGTAAGTTGTGCTTTCATCAAACCTCGTCTTTGAATCAAAAGCTTTATATCTTCGGTCATTGTGATAGATTGATCACTTTAAATGACTATTATACTGGATTTACAAGCAGATTGAAACATTGTAAAGATTCATTTTGAAATTTCGGAGTGGGTGAAAATATTATTTCTTATTCAATTAATAGCAATTCTATTTGGGAAGCCCGAATTTTGAGACCAATACTAGGACTTCCTAGAATGTGCACTTTATCTCTTCCATTTGCAAAAGAATACAATTTGTCTGAACTTCAAGAAAATACTTGGTTATTAACATTATCAGATCCATTACCACTTACTATCCATTGCACAGAGTATGATCAAGACAAATTCAATTTCGAAACTTCAACTTGCAACTCACCTATAGGAAATATGAGGGTATATGCAAAATGGCTTGTACAAAAACAAAAATTAACCTTTTTCAAAAGTTTTTTGGCATTGATTACTCATGAATGTTGCAATGATTTAACAAATTAATATAAAATACCAGAATTGAAACCTTTGAGATTGAGCAAATTAACTGCAAATAAGCTGAATAAATGAATTAGGCCAAGATTCAGATCAACTTCGGTTTACGATTCCCACAATTGTTATAATTGTTCTTGTTATGATACTTCACATATTCTGTATAAACGTTGAGATTGGAACCTTTTCTACAGATCAATTAATTACCCTAAAACCAAATTGATATTTTTGCAAGGAATTTTATTTTTTCTGAAAGAATTTTCTTTCCTCTCACTCTACAATGAAATGACATCAGAACGTTTTTGGAGAGGGGGTTTTGAAAAATAATTTTCATTTTAAATTTCTATAATTTGGTTTGTTTATTAGAGTTTCACAATGCTCCGAAGAAGGCCTTATTCTCGAAAATAATCCTTGGGTTTCATAGGAAAATGAATAATTAGGGTTACTTCTCTATAAGCTTCTCTAATTCTTACGAAATTTATAATTTTTTCATCATGGCTATTTCATTATTGATTAGTTATCCACCCATTTCCCCAACCATGGAACTTCGTTTTATTTTATTGGTTGTCAAAATAATTTCAAATCCATTCGTACATATACGAGAATCTCATGCAGGTCAGAAACACCTAGGTATAACCTTTAAGGGATGAAAACGACATTATTCGTTCCATTATTACTATAATAATGTTGACATGCAATATGCATAGTAACCTCCAGAACAGTTCGTAATAATTCTTTATCATCCACATCGTTTTACACTTCATTAGATATATATATATATATATATGAGGTCATGTCCGAATTACGTAATTCGGACATGACCTCGACTCTCTTCAAACATCACCACGAAACCGGACACAAAATTGACTTCAACAACACGAAGACCATTGCCACAGCAAAAACACTCCACTCCAAAATCATTCGCGAAGCAATAGAAATTGAAAAACGCCCTCAATGCCTCAACAAACGAGACGACTCACAAAGACTCCCCAATTCCTGGAAACCATTATTATCCCTTCGTACAAATCCATTAATTAATCCTTCTCAAACCAGACCTGTATACAGTCCGACAGTTTCAACAACGTCGGATACTCATACAGCTATAAATACCATCCCTCCATCCACCAAACCACAATCTTCACTCTGTCAAGATGAGTGTTGGGGGTTAAGGAGACTTAGGCTCCGCCACCAAGTCAAGCAGTCTTGAGAATGGCTCCAAAGTGGGAGCCGAAACGTCGACAGAAGAAAAATTCCAGACGCGGTTCAACCGGAAGTTCCAGAGAGCATATATATATATATATATATATATATATACGTTCCCTATGAGTTTCTTACAAATGAATCAATCACTCATAATTGAATATAACAGTGTGCACGCTTAAAAAAGGCGAAATGCTTATCCCAAAGTGACAATCTTGCCCACAAAACTCAAAACCGTACCTACAGAACTCAGAATATTTTTCACAATTAAAAACGTTTGCACGAAATGAAATACGTAGCACAACTGGAAGAATAAGTGAAGAAAAAAACAGTTGGGTCTCCTAGAATCAATAATGATAAAAGTAATAGCAAGCACCCGGATTCGAATTTATTGTAAAAATTAATAAAATAAAACCAAGGTTTTATGGTGGAGTTGATAACATATTAATAATAATATAGCAATGTTAAAAATTTAAAAATCACGTGTATGATCAAAGGTTTATAGAAAACTAAACGAAATTATGAAAATTCATAGTGAAAATTATTTGTTGAAATCCCCCTATAAAAACGTTCCGATTTAATTTTATTTTTTATTTTTATTTTGAAGACTAGAGGAAGAATTATTCCGAAAAAAAAAATTGTTCCAAAATTCTCACTACTTTCGTTCACGTTATTTTCGATTTTACGATAAAGGGTGAAGACATTAAAGTTGTATGTGATAAATAGTTTGACAGACGGAGCACGAAAACCATTTGCACCCCTTTTTCCAAGATGGCAGCCGCAGCACGAGGGTAGCGACCCCACAAACTTGGATTTACGATCACCTTTACCCCCACCACACATCAAAAAAATAAAACTATGTCCTATAAGAAATGCTAAGGCCTGAAAAATTCAACATTTCAATGGCATAGTAAGTGTAAGAATGACGTTCAATAAAAATCGTTATTATGACCTCAAGCACGATCGATCAGCCTCCACCATCTCCAAAGCCACGGACATAATTTGCACCCTTCCGAAGGTTGCTACCCTCACCAAAAAAAAACACCAAGTATCCATATTCAGGCAGTCCCCAAGCATTTTTATGAATAATCAGAAACTTCGTCGTCTCCAAAGTTATAAATACCAGGGGCCAGGAGGAACTCGTCATTCAAGTCTTCCCAGTATCGCGATTTTATTAGAAAAGTTGAGTTTAAAAAAAACATAACGAATTGCCGATTTAACATATACTCAGGTTGTGTGAGTAAATACCTCGTTTTTCTCTCTATGGCACCAACAGATTCGAAAACACGTCCTACTCAATTCACAAACACAGTCGGAATGAATTTAAGGAATAGTTATGAATGTTTGCAAAACCACTATTTTTCAATCAACATTTCCATGATATGTTCATCGGCGTGCGCACAGCGCTTAGATTTCAATTCAAATACAGAACACAGATGATGAATTTGGAGAGATATTTCTTTGGAGGTGTTCGGGCCCACACCAGAAATGCGACAATCTGATTTTTAATATTGTCCAATGTCAATGAACATTCCCAACCTATTAGTGGTAATTCTATACCTCATATGTTAAATTTTAAAGCATGTTGAAATTTTACTCCATACCATTTTACGTATGTTCAAAATTTTGACGTGCTTTTAAATTTAACATGGCCATACAGAATTACCCCTATTGTGTACAATTCATTATTAATGCCGCGGTCGGACCTCGTTATTGTTCACTAACCCAGTATTTTGGTATAACCAAACGAAAATACTACCGCTATATTAACGAATGTTTCTACATAGAAAAATGAATATGACTACTTTTCCTTTTGGTCGAGACCAAAATCATAGGTAAAAAACGTTAACGTTTTTTTACTGTTTGATTCACCTCGACCTATAGCAGCAGTATAAAACCCTTTTGGAATTATTTTTGACCCATTTTTCACCAATTAATGTAAGATCTATTTTCGAAAATAAACTAGTTGGAGCTTTTTGAACGCAGCAATGCACACCGCGGTGGCGCGGCCCGGCAGTTGAGAAGCGTGGCGTTTTGGGTCTTTTGCGATGAACTCTTCGGTCATTTTTACACATATCATTAACATTTGCAGCAGCTATCACTGGCAATCTTGTCAAATATATGTATTATGATGAAATATTCGTTCAAAATGGTTTAGACTGAAATAGAAAACACATGTAGCTTATCTATGTTATGTAATATAAAATATATAATTGTGTTTTATATCAACGCTACTCCAATGGTATCAAAATATCGTCCTTCTCCTTGTCTAAGTTTAGACTATCGGTACACCTCATTGAACAATTGCACTCAACGAACAAAACTTCCCCTCAGTTTCACACACACATTTCGTAGTGTTGCAGTTTTTCTCAGTGCAAAACAAACCAATCATTTTTCTCATTTCGTTCGGAATGGGGGGTTTCGTTGAAAATTTGGGAACTAACATATCATTATCTTTCATCCAACCATAATCTTGAGGATCCATTTCTTCTCTTATCCCAATATGACTAGATTTTCACAAAACCACCTGATAATAGCATAAAAAAAAATAAAGTCCAACTTGGAAAGCTTTTAAAGGTATGAATAATTATTGTATTAGTACTTTGAGCATGCAATTTGAAAGAATCTTCAGTTCTTTAGCTGATCTCTTGGTATCTTTGGTCAGCATCAGTCGAATTTCGTCAAGAGTTCACAAGTAACTTCCCCCCAATATTTATGCTGTTTTCTAGAATAGCATTTCCAAAATCTTGTAGGTCTATGTTTTTTCGATACAAAATTTGCCAGGCAAATTTTTTACCATTTCAAAGAAATTATTTGTGGTGTCAGATATTGAATATATCAAAAAAAAATCAACGTGTAGCAAACTATCCATAATCTTCGACATATATGGCAATGAAACTTCTATTGAAGTTCCGAAGCGCAAAGAAGAGGTGAACATAAAATTGGAACCTATTCCTGGTTCAAGAAACATTCCAAATCATAGAATTTTTCTTGAAAATTCGTCAAACACGGCATCTTTGAATCGATTTTCAACTGAAAATTTGGAAATGGAATTCATTGAAGCTATTGACACAATATCTGAACATTTTATATTTAGCGCTCCGAAGTTGGCCGTATTCTCGAATAATCCTTAGGTTAAATATAAAAATGGATATTCAGGCTTAGTACTCTATTATTTCTGTTTCCTATATGATTTATAATTTTTCAACAATATTAATTCTCCATTAGACTCCGATGAGTCATCGCCAGCGAAACGTCAGGAAGAAATTCCAAAAAACGACGGCCTTCGAACCCGAACCGAAGTAGTGATCTGAAAACCTCGGCCGCGAAAGCCTTAACCATTTTGTCAAAAGAACACTTTTATTTTTGCCCGCTGCTCAAACGAAAGAATTGAACCTCAACGAATTCAAATTCTCAAGTTTTTGCCGTTAAGTTTTCCGCTTGAAATATATAATCGGAGTCTTCGACATTTGTAAATACTTCTGCTGAGTTGTGAATCATTTCTTTTTTGCAAAATTACTGGAAAACTTGATCTTCCATTCATTAAAAAACGAAGAAGTGATATCACAACCTGTTAGAGATTCAGAAAAAAAGAATAATCTATGTTTTGTGTAGTGATTTTCCTAAACTTCTCGATGGAAATAAAGTTTGCCTCGGGGTGGTTTTGAAATATATTTCGTTATCCACATCTACAGATGGCGTTAATAAAACCAAAACATTCATATCTTCTGAAATTATAACAACATTTTGAATAATTTAATTTTCAACCCTTCCATCAAGCGACTTTCATTTTATTATTCGTCCAGAATTTGTCTTGAGCGATTTCCGAAGGCATATTTTCATCGAATTCAATATTGGCAAATATAGGCGACTATTATTTTCACCTGATATAGTACTGTCATTTTTATCCTATCACATACCACGCACGTGTTACTATTGTAATTATTACTGAAATATCTCACATAATGCTCAAATTTGTGAACGTTTCATTCAATTCGGTGCAATTCGCCATATTCGAATATAATTTGTTCATTATGTACATTTATTCATTTAATTCTTCTATTTAGTTCCTCATTGGTTTTTTCAGAACACGAATACGTTGAAATAGTAATCCATCAACAGGAATAACATCGTCATTAATTTTAATTTTGTTATTTTTCGCCAACAAAGGATTTATTTTATCTCTCCTCAATAATTTTAATTCGCACAGATTCCGAAACTTTCATGCGAGAAATATCTGAAACTGAAATCGGTAACGATACGTACTTATAATCTGAATCAAAATCATCGATGGTTCACTTGAATCGAGTGGAAACATTTGGTGAAAGATAAGAAGTGATAAAAAGAAAAAATGGTATTGATACCTTGAATATTTCCCTCATATATAGAGTGTCCCATAAGAGCAATGCAATTATCGAAAACTTACAGCGGTAATTGCATTGTATCAAGTCACCACAACAACACATTTGAAACCGTATCGCTAGACGTCAGCAAACAACACAAATAAATGTCAGATGAACTTCAAAAATAGAAAAACATTTCGCGTTTAGGTGAGTACTTCATACAATCTACTAGTTCAGAAAATGAAGCTGAAAAAATGGTGAAACGTCACAATTCTTTCGTCCAGCACCGATTTGTACAAAAATTTGGGATTAGGCTTATTTCACCCTCTAGTTCATTTTCTGTATTGTGCCGTTGTACGCTTTTTGTTTTTCAGGGGTGAAAACTACCCCTAATTGTCAAAAATTATAAAATAACATTAAAAACCTAACTGTAGGTAAAAATAGTTAAATATTGATTGTTTCATGCTTTAGGATACAATTTCATAATCTTTCAACCTACCCTTGATATAAACTATCCTTGAAAACATTGAAATTTTTATAATATGCCTTCGAACTTTAGAATACACTGGTGAGAAATCAACGAAATATACACTCACACACGCGAGCAGATTTTTCTTCTTCTCTGTCTTCCAATATGAATGGAAAAAGTGGAACATATAAAGTATAACGGCCGAATATACCGGTTATGTGGATTACTACGCTCCGAAGCGGGTAATTCAAATTTTTCAAAAAAAAAGTTGATCTGTTTTTTAAGCATAGCTCCTTCATTTTAGGTGATAGAAATTTTTTTTTTCAGGAACGATTTTGTAGAGCTTTTCAAGAGCTATAAGACTATGTGAATCAAAATACCTAAGATCCTTTAATTTTTGAATGGGGAGAGTTTAAAGAGCTTTACTAAGGTGATGTTTGGTCGTAAATGTAGGTGTTTAACGGCTATATCTCGCTGAATATTCACTTTACAAGCCACAATTTAGTACTGTATCGATTTTTTCGTATCTTTAGTATTTGGAGATGGAGAGATATTTATAAGAAAAGTTTAAAAACACGAAATTGAAAAATATCGTTCTCTTCAAACTTCAATTTTTCTAAAATTAGGCATTTTATATTGGTTAAACTCCGTGGGTATATTAGAAGTACATATATAAAGAGAATCACAGAAAGGTGGCGATCAATTTTAGTTAGGGGGTACTTTGGAGGTTGTTTTCAAAGATTTTTTTTTTGGTAGAAAAAAGCTGTTACCGATCATATTTTGATCATAAGTAGGTCAATTTTCATGCTGGGAAGATATTTTTTCATTTGCTTGAAAGCTTCAATTGAATACTTTAAAAATTATTCTATGAGCTTTCTTCGAAAAATGCACATTTTTCTCGTTATTTCGCTTTAAATCTTCTAATTTATACATTTGACGAAAAAGCTAAGCATTAATTTGCTGTATCTCAGTTAGTATGTGTCGTAGAAAAATTATAAAGAAAGCATTGTTTTTGTTTTTTCAAAAGCTACAATTTGCCTTTCCACACTTTTTTTGATAAAATGCATAGTTTTAGAGTTATTTGCAAAAAAACATTTGAAAAAGTCGATTTTTTCGTCAAAAAACCGTAACTTTCAACTTCGAATAACTCAAAAAATATTACTTTTACGAAAAAAACGTATGGAACATTTTTTTCTTAGAATTACTTTTTCCGTAAAAAGTAAAAGTAAGTAAAAATGTGATAAAAAATTTCCACCCCCGTGATGAGGTGGCAACCACCCCCAAGGCACTAGCGTACAGCGTCATGATATAGTAAATGATCCTTGAGCTATTCCCTACCTTCTGTGAAAATTTCAGGCAAATCCATGGTGGACGAAAAAATTGCGAGCCAAAATGCTTCATTTCCTGAACTATACAGAGGAAAGTTTAAATGAACAAAAAATAACATTTCCCTGAGAATTTCTTTATTCGTGAAATATTCCAATGAATTACATTCGTGCATAAAAATGACCAGATAATTTTGGGTTCAAGCGTGACATCTTACAAATTGCATTCGGTTATTTTCATATTTTGTAAAAGAGCCCTCGTTATTCGGACTCGGGCACTTTCGCCAAAATATGAAAATAAACTTGCAATTTTTATATATCACGCTTTCTTGCAAAATTATCGGTAATTTTTATGCACTCGTGCAATTATAACCGATAACATATTCTCTTATCGGTCGGCTGCGTCATTAAAATAATGCGTGTTGTCATGTGAATTCTGACATAAAATCCAGTGACAGGAACTTCCCTGTAGATGATTACATCCATAATACGACCAGGTGACTAACGTTTGTGAAGAGTGTCATAACTATCTTTATCTAGACCTCAATGATACCCATTATTCACTAGTGAATAATCAAATACTTCCTCCATATTATGTTGCTACAAACAATCGGTTATAAAAATTCCAAAGTGTAAACCACCAAATATTTCATATCATATAATATATTCATTTCTTGACCCGCATATAAAAAAAAGAAGGCAAGAAACATCTACTCTGAGCTATCAGCGACTATGAATGTACGTGTCATATCGAAATAATAATAATAATAACAAAAATGTTTTTATTCCTCTAAAATGATCATTTAGAAATGATATAGGACATGTCAGGTAAAAAAAACATGTAGATGTATAATACGGAGTTAAGAAGTAACATAGATATTACAATGCATTGAACAAAGTTATTTGGAAGTACACTCAAAATATTCATTGTTTGAATAAAAACATCTTTCTAAAAGGAATTCTTCAACTTTTTGTTTGAAAGTTGACATTAATGGGATACTTTTTATATTCGAAGGCAGAAAATTGAATAACTGGAACCTGCTAGAGAGGGTGCTCTTTGAAACAATCTCGTACGATGTTGCTGCAGTTTAATTAATTTCAATTTCTTGTTGGGTCATTGTGACATTTCGAATTAGTTTCAAATTCAGACTCCCGTTTTTTGACAAAAAGCAAACAATTATAAATATACAAAGATGGTAGCGTTAAGTCTTTCATTTGCCTAAAAATGGGTATACAGGAATCTGTGTATCGAAGACCATACGGCATACGTATGATCCTTTTGTGAGATGAATGCTCGACTGATGTTAATCCCCTCTCCCCACAAAAGCACATTGTAAGATAGTACTACATAAACAATCGTATAGTAAATGTTCAGCAAATGCTCTTCATTCATAAACTTTTTGAGTTGTACCAATGCGTAGAAAGTGAAGAATCTATATGAAATCCTAAAAATCTGTGGTTTCTGATGGATAGATAGTAACATTATTGATATCAACCTGTATAGTCTGCTTGAAGTTTCTTCTATTGAAGAATTGAACTAACACCGTTTTATCGGCATTGACCATGAGTTTATCAGTGTGACACCATTTCGTGAATTTACGACTTATTGTGTTCAGTTTCGACTGGAGCTCCTCAGGACTATCATCTTCTGAGATTGCAGTATCATCGGCAAAAAGTGATATCGACTTTGTACCTAAATGTTGAGGAAAATCATTGATATAAATCAGAAAAAATAGAGGTCCCAAAACTGAGCCCTGCGGAACTCCAAAGTCTATGTTTAATGTAACAGAGTTCGTATCATCACATATGAATGATGAAATGGCTTTTGAATAAAAAAATAGTGTTTCCAAAAATATGTAATGTAACGAAATTCTCCAACAAACAAACTTCAACAATTTTTTTTATTAGTCGTGGATGAAGTAAGTATTCTACTCGCGTAAAATGGGTATTATTCTCTCAGTGATTTAGGCCACTCGCCTGCGGCTCTTGGCAGTAAACTTCGCCTGGTGATTAATAGCCATCATTATGAGCTCGTTGAATAATATACTAGTATGGTCGTTAAGGGACATTCATTTCTTAGATATACACTGTTACCGTCAACTTGAATTGTACGGAGTTATTGTTAACATATATTTTCTGCAAGTAAATTGTCGAATGATTACCAAATATAACATCAGAAGTGAGATCGGTGAGTGCCATTTTTTTTGGGTGTTCCATCCTGAAAAATACACAGTGAAATGGACAAACCTCATACAACAACACTTCAAAAACGTGATGACAAAAGTAATTCTAAGAAACGCCGGGGGGTAGCTAGGGAACGTTCAAGCATTTCCAGTCATTCGAATAGCTCCGTTCTTCATCAGAAGTAGACCGTAGTAGTCCGATAAAACAGTAGTTTGAAGTCGAAAGTTTTGGTAATTGTTTTGATTAGTTTATTTCATGTTTTTTGGGGCGCTGAACACGAATCTTTAGTGGTTTATGTAGTGAAATGAAGGAGGAAAAACTTTATGTCTCATTACATTTTTTCGTACGTCGTATGATTTCCACGCAAAAAAGTGGTGAAATATAGGAGAAAGTAGCATTTAAAATAATTGCAGAAGACATCATTGGTTTATATTTTTTATTTCATGTGGGTGAACATTATTTGATAGAATAATGAAAAAGGCAACTTTCAGTACAATTCAGTATATATGTCCTCTAAGACACTGGGTTAAAGGTTAAAGGATTTCAGCAGGGCAGCATTCCAGTTCCAGTTCATCTGGCAGGTCTTTATGCTTTTGTAAGCTATTAATTTCAATACTGCGTCTGGTGCTGTTGGCTGTAATATTGTTACTGGTTGCAGAGGTCCTTTGGTTTTCTTCCAACCTCATTGTTCAAGATTTTTCTAAATTCCAATCCATTGTTGTACTTGAAAGTAAACTCTAAAAGAATGTTGCTGTACTGAAACCTCGTTGTTTTATATCCAGATCTAAGGTAGCATTCATACCAGAATTTTTCCAAAGACGCGCTTTCCTTGTCAGTTAATTTGTACAATGCAGTGAAAAAAATAAGACCAGCATTAGTTACAGCGTCATCATGCGCCGTAGGATCTTTAAAAATTCGAATGGTCTTGGTTAGGTCTGGATGGCAGTCAGGAGAGAAAGTGAGTTGTGAAACTGCCCCTTTACCTGGCTTCAGGAAGTATATATTTGAATGTATACCCCGACAACGATCAATCATGATCACTAGCAGATCTACATCTTCACCCACTACAACTACACAGTTATGATGCTGTGCGAGATCAATTGTGTTATCAGTGATGATAATATCAGTATCAACATTCTCTTGTGCCTGCTTTGTGTGAATGCCAGTTGTAGCAAAGCTGTCCTTCAACATTATTTTTTTGTCTTTCATATTGTCTATAAATTTTTCTTGTGACATTGTCAGGATCATTGTTTTGTCGAACATCTACTGACATCAGTTTGCGTGATCTTCTCTCTCACTCAGCATATTTATAGTACCTTCTTGGGAGTAACCATCGAAGACAACTACAGCACTGTCCTTGTACTTGGACTTGATAAATGAAAAATTGCTCACAAATCGATGAGAATGATTGAACCTTGGTCCACACGAGTCAGTGCGGCAAATATCCTCTATCTATGTCGTACACACAACCTTGGCGATTCGCCTCTCCAGTTGGTGTAAATGCCTTGTATAAAGTAGACTAGGTTCTTTGACCCATAACATAGTCGTCGAAAAGAGGCAACGGATAAGGGGATAGTTCATACTTTGAGAATTCTTCAAGTTCTTCATCAGATTCTACAGCAATTGCGATTCTTTGATTAATAGTCGTAGGATTGATGGAGATGGTTTCATCACTTATTTTGATTGCATTCTTCATCGTATTAAGTGGCAAGACTCTGTTTTTCCTGTAGAATTTGACAGTTTTAAAATCACCGCCCACACTCTTATAAACTGACAGAAGCCAAAACTCCTTGGCCATGGGACAGTTTGTGGTGCTATATCGTACAACACCAGTAGTGGTAATAGATAAGATATCTGCATTAGGAGAAAGATGGTGTTGCATTAGCCAGTCCATCAATTTTTTCGAATCACTTCGTATCCCTTTTAATTCTTCCTTCATTGAGCTAGTGAATGCTACTGCACACATCTTGTCCATTTTCTCACACATATTTAGAAGGAAAGTCATTCCTTCAGTCCACCTACAGAGCATACTTTCACTAACCCTACGACCATGAGTCAGCCCTTCAGCAATTTTCATTATCCTCATTAAGGACTACAGAAAAATTGCATTGATGCATTCATTATTTTTTGCTTTGTTCCATAAATTTCTGATTCCTCCAATATTTCAGCACTCTTTTGTGTGCTGATGCATGAACAGTTGACAAGTTTCATTTCACATTTCGATCTCGAAGTCGATTCTATTATAATTGGTACGATAATATGATCAAATGTCAGTCTCTGAATAAATTACGGAATTCCACGGAAGTTCGGTTTAATAATCTCATTAAAAATGAAGTCGGCTGGGCTAACCATTCTTGGGCTAAATGGAAAAGAATCCTAAGTACCACATTTCGTTCACAAAGAAATGCGCATACCATTTTGATGGATATCGCAAACCATATACCTAGTGATGAGAGTCATTATACAGTTTTTACTTCGATCATTTGGCAAGAATTGATGAATTAAGAGCAAATTTTCGTGAATTAGATGAAATATCTCCTTATAATTGGAGCAATAAGTGGCGCTAAGTGCTTTTCTTTAAGTAGCACTCTATTTTTTGAACGGGTTAACTAACAAAATTGACACATGAAAATTTCAAGATGGCGACTCCAAAATATATAGTATTCATGCATCAATTTTATTATCCCAAGTTACAATTTTTTGAATTGACTAGGAATTCGAGAAAACCTTCTTCAAATAAACTAATATCCTCAGATAAACGCTGTTCTCCATGTGGCAAAAAACATTTGCAAACGGACTGCTTTTACATAAAAAAGGACTGTGACCTGTGTGGTAAACAAGGACATCTCGCTGCAGAGTATAACTCTAAAGATACAATCGATAAAAAATAAGTTATTCAAGATAATCTGGCTCGTCATAAGTATAAAAATTTTTCAATAAAACATCGTCAATCACAACAACTGATGAAATGATATTAAGTTCGTACAAAGCGCGAGATAATTGCCTCAACGCGATTGAAGAGGCAATATGGAACATTTCAGAGAGCGATTGGTTCTTATCAGAACAAAAACAGGACTCTGAGATCTCTAAAATCAAAGAAAGATTGGAGTCAGGTAATGTCGAAGCGACTAAAGCTGTATTTGATAATTATGATCTCAGGGCAGGTCGAATTTTTTGGTTAACGTCCAAAAGCATACGATGGGTTTTGCCAAAAAATTGTAGGTGGCAAATTGTTCAGGTGAACCATTACGACAGGGGGGATTTTGCTTTATATGAGACTTTAGAGTCAAAGAGAGATATTTGGTTTCCAAAAATGGGTCTCTATGATCACCAGTTTAGAGTGTGCGTTATTAACCCCGTTAGGCGATGGATTTCAATAAAATACGGAACACTTCTTCCTTCAATTCTGTTAAAGAATCTTTATGCAAAATTTGAAATAGATTGGAACAAGGCATCACGTTGTCCCGTACAAACTGTGCCCCCGTTTTTCACCCTCTTAGGGGTGGAATTTCGGAAAATCCTTTCTTATCGGATGCCTAGATTAACAAAACACCTTTGTAGTTAATCAAATAAAAACATTATCCACGTACTTTTTTGTAGAACTGATAGACACCAACATTTCTGGTGCACATTATGTTCATCTATATACAGAACCATATATATATATATATATATATATATATATATATATATATATATATATATATATATATATACAGAACCATATATATATATATATATATATATACAGAACCATATATATATATATATATATATATATATACATAAAGTTCGCGACATATGGAAGTTTTTTTTATTAATAGATATAATGAAAATTTGGCTTGGCAGTTAGTTTGTGCTTGAAAAATTAGTAAAAAACAGACTCTTTCCTTTTGTCATGTGATACTCTAAACCTGTCAAATTTGACATTTTTTTCGAAAATCCTCAAAAAATCAGTTTTTTTTTGGAAATTTCGAAAAATGCCAAAGAGAAAAAGTGCTCAGTTTCCAATTTTATACCTTTGCTCGAAATTTGGACTCTTTACTGTCACTTCGACTTTTTTCCAATTTTTT
>JAVJAQ010001607.1:0-57155 GCA_032362365.1 Zygogramma bicolorata
GCTGTTCTATATCGAGTTTGTTGAGAAAATCAGATTTTCCAAATGAAATTTTTCGATAGGACGGACCGTTAAATAGTTGTGGAAGATATTGTAAAATCTGAAAGTTTTTATTGCACCTCTGTTAGCTGAAGATTGAATTATTCAGTGGAAATTTTGTTTTTCTCTGCTGTTCTATATCGAGTTTGTTGAGAAAATCAGATTTTCCAAATGAAATTTTTCGATAGGACGGACCGTTAAATAGTTGTGTACGATATTGTAAAATCTGAAAGTTTTTATTGCACCTCTGTTAGCTGAAGATTGAATTATTCAGTGGAAATTTTGTTTCTCTCTGCTGTTCTATATAGAGTTTGTTGGGAAAATCAGATTTTCCGGATGAAATTTTTCGATAGGACGGACCGTTAAATAGTTGTGTACGATATTGTAAAATCTGAAAGTTTTTATTGCACCTCTGTTAGCTGAAGATTGAATTATTCAGTGGAAATTTTGTTTTTCTCTGCTGTTCTATATCGCCTTTGTTGGGAAAATCAGATTTTCCAAATGAAATTTTTCGATAGGACGGACCGTTAAATAGTTGTGTAAGATATTGTAAAATCTCAAAGTTTTTAAATGCACCTCTGTTAGCTGAAGATTGAATTATTCAGTGGAAATTTTGTTTTTCTCTGCTGTTCTATATAGAGTTTGTTGGGAAAATCAGATTTTCCGGATAACACTTTTAGATAGGACGGACCGTTAAATAGTTGTGTACGAAATTGTAAAATCTTAAAGTTTTTAAATGCACCTCCGTTGGCTGAAGATTGAAATATTCCGTGAAAATTTCGTTTTTCTTTGCTGTTCTATATCGAGTTTGTTGAGAAAATCAGATTTTCCAAATGAAATTTTTCGATAGGACGGACCGTTAAATAGTTGTGTACGATATTGTAAAATCTGAAAGTTTTTATTGCACCTCTGTTAGCTGAAGATTGAATTATTCAGTGGAAATTTTGTTTTCCTCCGCTGTTCTATATAGGGTTTGTTGAGAAAATCAGATTTTCCGGATAACATTTCTCGATAGGACGGACCGTTAAATAGTTGTGTACGAAATTGTAAAATCTGAAAGTTTTTAAATGCACCTCTGTTAGCTGAAGATTGAATTATTCAGTGGAAATTTTGTTTTCTCTGCTGTTCTATATCGAGTTTGTTGAGAAAATCAGATTTTCCAAATGAAATTTTTCGATAGGACGGACCGTTAAATAGTTGTGTACGATATTGTGAAATCTGAAAGTTTTTATTGCACCTCTGTTAGCTGAAGATTGAATTATTCAGTGGAAATTTTTTTTCCTCCGCTGTTCTATATAAGAGTTTGTTGGGAAAATCAGTTTATCCAAATGAAATTTTTCGATAGGACGGACCGTTAAATAGTTGTGTACGATATTGTAAAATCTGAAAGTTTTTATTGCACCTCTGTTAGCTGAAGATTGAATTATTCAGTGGAAATTTTGTTTTTCTCTGCTGTTCTATATCGAGTTTGTTGAGAAAATCAGATTTTCCAAATGAAATTTTTCGATAGGACGGACCGTTAAATAGTTGTGGAAGATATTGTAAAATCTGAAAGTTTTTATTGCATCTCTGTTAGCTGAAGATTGAATTATTCAGTGGAAATTTTGTTTTTCTCTGCTGTTCTGATTTCGAAAATCAGATTTTCCAAATGAAATTTTTTGATAGGACGGACCGTTAAATAGTTGTGTACGAAATTGTAAAATCTGAAAGTTTTTAATTGCACCTCTGTTAGCTGAAGATTGAATTATTCAGTGGAAATTTTGTTTTTCTCTGCTGTTCTATATCGAGTTTGTTGAGAAAATCAGATTTTCCAAATGAAATTTTTCGATAGGACGGACCGTTAAATAGTTGTGTACGATATTGTAAAATCTGAAAGTTTTTATTGCACCTCTGTTAGCTGAAGATTGAATTATTCAGTGGGAATTTTGTTTCTCTCTGCTGTTCTATATAGGGTTTGTTGAGAAAATCAGATTTTCCGGATAACATTTCTCGATAGGACGGACCGTTAAATAGTTGTGTACGAAATTGTAAAATCTTAAAGTTTTTATTGCACCACTGTTAGCTGAAGATTGAATTATTCAGTGGAAATTTTGTTTTTCTCTGCTGTTCTATATAGAGTTTGTTGGAAAAATCAGATTTTCCAGATAACATTTTTCGATAGGATGGACCGTTAAATAGTTGTGTACGATATTGTAAAATCTGAAAGTTTTTATTGCACCTCTGTTAGCTGAAGATTGAATTATTCAGTGGAAATTTTGTTTTTCTCTGCTGTTCTATATCGAGTTTGTTGAGAAAATCAGATTTTCCAAATGAAATTTTTCGATAGGACGGACCGTTAAATAGTTGTGTACGATATTGTGAAATCTCAAAGTTTTTATTGCACCTCTGTTAGCTGAAGATTGAATTATTCAGTGGAAATTTTCTTTTTCTCTGCTGTTTTATATCGAGTTTGTTGAGAAAATCAGATTTTCCAAATGAAATTTTTCGATAGGAGGGACCGTTAAATAGTTGTGGAAGATATTGTAAAATCTGAAAGTGAATTTTTTTTTTTTCTTAGCTGAAGATTGAATTATTCAGTGGAAGTTTTGTTTCTCTCTGCTGTTCTATATAGGGTTTGTTGAGAAAATCAGATTTTCCGGATAACATTTTTCGATAGGACGGACCGTTAAATAGTTGTGTACGAAATTGTAAAATCCTAAAGTTTTTATTGCACCTCTGTTAGCTGAAGATTGAATTATTCAGTGGAAATTTTGTTTTTCTCTGCTGTTCTATATCGAGTTTGTTGGGAAAATCAGATTTTCCGGATAACATTTTTCGATAGGATGGACCGTTAAATAGTTGTGTACGATATTGTAAAATCTGAAAGTTTTTCATTGCACCTCTGTTAGCTGAAGATTGAATTATTCAGTGGAAATTTTGTTTTTTTCTGCTGTTCTATATCGAGTTTCTTGGGAAAATCAGATTTTCCGGATAACATTTTACGATAGGACGGACCGTTAAATAGTTGTGTACGATATTGTAAAATCTGAAAGTTTTTAAAATGCACCTCTGTTAGCTGAAGATTGAATTATTCAGTGGAAATTTTGTTTTTCTCTGCTGTTCTATATCGAGTTTGTTGAGAAAATCAGATTTTCCAAATGAAATTTTTCGATAGGACGGACCGTTAAATAGTTGTGTACGATATTGTAAAATCTGAAAGTTTTTATTGCACCTCTGTTAGCTGAAGATTGAATGATTCAGTGGAAATTTTGTTTGTCTCTGCTGTTCTATATAGAAAATGTTTGTTGAGAAAATCAATATTTTGCAGAGAGCATCCTTCGACAGGACCAAATGTTAAATAGTTGCGTACGAAAATGCAAAATCTTAAAGTTTTTATGGCACCACTGTTAGCTGAAAGATTGAATTATTCAGTGGAAATTTTGTTTTTCTCTGCTGTTCTATATAGAGTTTGTTGGAAAAATCAGATTTTCCAGATAACATTTTTGGATAGGACGGACCGTTAAATAGTTGTGTACGATATTGTAAAATCTGAAAGTTTTTATTGCACCTCTGTTAGCTGAAGATTGAATTATTCAGTGGAAATTTTGTTTTTCTCTGCTGTTCTATATCGAGTTTGTTGAGAAAATCAGATTTTCCAAATGAAATTTTTCGATAGGACGGACCGTTAAATAGTTGTGGAAGATATTGTAAACTCTGAAAGTTTTTATTGCACCTCTGTTAGCTGAAGATTGAATTATTCAGTGGAAATTTTGTTTTTCTCTGCTGTTCTATATCGAGTTTGTTGAGAAAATCAGATTTTCCAAATGAAATTTTTCGATAGGACGGACCGTTAAATAGTTGTGTACGATATTGTGAAATCTGAAAGTTTTTATTGCACCTCTGTTAGCTGAAGATTGAATTATTCAGTGGAAATTTTGTTTCGCTCTGCTGTTCTATATAGGGTTTGTTGAGAAAATCAGATTTTCCGGATAACATTTTTCGATAGGACGGACCGTTAAATAGTTGTGTACGAAATTGTAAAATCCTTAAGTTTTTATTGCACCTCTGTTAGCTGAAGATTGAATTATTCAGTGAAAATTTTGTTTTTCTCTGCTGTTCTATATCGAGTTTGTTGAGAAAATCAGATTTTCCAAATGAAATTTTTCGATAGGACGGACCGTTAAATAGTTGTGTACGATATTGTGAAATCTCAAAGTTTTTATTGCACCTCTGTTAGCTGAAGATTGAATTATTCAGTGGAAATTTTTTTTCTCTCTGCTGTTTTATATCGAGTTTGTTGAGAAAATCAGATTTTCCAAATGAAATTTTTCGATAGGAGGGACCGTTAAATAGTTGTGGAAGATATTGTAAAATCTGAAAGTTTTTATTGCATCTCTGTTAGCTGAAGATTGAATTATTCAGTGGAAGTTTTGTTTCTCTCTGCTGTTCTATATAGGGTTTGTTGAGAAAATCAGATTTTCCGGATAACATTTTTCGATAGGACGAAAAAAAAAATAGTTGTGTACGAAATTGTAAAATCTTAAAGTTTTTAAATGCACCTCCGTTGGCTGAAGATTGAAATATTCCGTGAAAATTTCGTTTTTCTTTGCTGTTCTATATCGAGTTTGTTGAGAAAATCAGATTTTCCAAATGAAATTTTTCGATAGGACGGACCGTTAAATAGTTGTGTAAGATATTGTAAAATCTCAAAGTTTTTAAATGCACCTCTCTGTTAGCTGAAGATTGAATTATTCAGTGGAAATTTTGTTTTTCTCTGCTGTTCTATATAGAGTTTGTTGGGAAAATCAGATTTTCCGGATAACATTTTACGATAGGACGGACCGTTAAATAGTTGTGTACGATATTGTAAAATCTGAAAGTTTTTATTGCACCTCTGTTAGCTGAAGATTGTTAGCTGAAGATTGAATTATTTCAATAAAAATTTTGTTTTTCTCTCCTGTTCTATATAGAGTTTGTTGAGAAAATCAGATTTTCCGAATGGAATTTCTTGATAGGACCCACCGTTAAATAGTTGTGTACGAAATTGTAAAATCTTAAAGTTTTTATCGCACCATTGTTAGCTGAAGATTGAACTTATTCAGTGGAAATTTTGTTTTTCTCTGCTGTTCTATATGAAGAGTTCTGTTGCAGAAAATCAGATTTTCCAAATGAAATTTTTCGATAGGACGGACCGTTAAATAGTTGTGTACGAAATTGTAAAATCTTAAAGTTTTTAAATGCACCTCTGTTAGCTGAAGATTGAATTATTCAGTGGAAATTTTGTTTTCTCTGCTGTTCTATATCGAGTTTGTTGGGAAAATCAGATTTTCCGGATAAAATTTCTCGATAGGACGGACCGTTAAATAGTTGTGTACGAAATTGTAAAATCTGAAAGTTTTTAAATGCACCTCTGTTAGCTGAAGATTGTTAGCTGAAGATTGAATTATTCAGTGGAAATTTAGTTTTTCTCTGTTGTTCTATATCGGTTTGTTGAGAAAATCAGATTTTCCAAATGAAATTTTTCGATAGGACGGACCGTTAAATAGTTGTGGAAGATATTGTAAAATCTGAAAGTTTTTATTGCACCTCTGTTAGCTGAAGATTGAATTATTCAGTGGAAAATTTTGTTTTTCTCTGCTGTTGCTATATCCAGTTTGTTTGAGAAAATGTATTTTCCAATTAATTTTTGATAGGACTATGTTTAAATAGTTGTGTAGGATATTGTGAAATTCTGAAAGTTTTATTGTACTCTGCTAGATTTGAATTATTTCAGTGGAAAATTTGTTTCTGCTGTTTTATAATAGGGTTTGTTTGAAAATCTATATTTCAGATAATATTTTGAGAGGCAATGAACGTTAAATAGTTGTGTTGAAACGAAACCCTAGTTTTTATTGCATCCTCTGTTTAGCTGAAGATTGAATGAGTGGAAAATTGTTTGTCTATATGAGTTTGTTGGGAAAAAACGCAATTCCAAACGGAAATTTTTTGATAGGGACGGAACCATTCAAGGAGTTGTGTAGACAGTATCGTTAAAATCTGGGAGTTTTTATTGAACCTCTGTTAGCTGCAAGATTGAATTATTGACGGGAAATTTTGTTTCTCCTTGTTGTTTGAGGAGGGTTTGTTTGAGAAACGAGATTTTGCAGAACATTTTTGATAGGACGGAACCGTTATACTTGTGTAATCTGAAAATGTAAAATCTGAAAGTTTTTAAATGCACCTCTGGTATAACAATTCAGTGGAAATTTTGTTTTGTCTGTTCATATAGAGTTTGTTGGGAAAATCCAGATTTTCCGGATAACATTTTTCGATAGGACGGACCGTTAAATAGTTGTGTACGATATTGTAAAATCTGAAAGTTTTTATTGCACCTCTGTTAGCTGAAGATTGAATTATTCAGTGGAAATTTTGTTTTTCTCTGCTGTTCTAATCGAGTTTGTTGAGAAAATCAGATTTTCCAAGTAACATTTTTCGATAGGACGGACCGTTAAATAGTATTGACCCCCAGACCAGTTTTCATTGCATTTTTGTTGATTCTAGTATTGTTGTTCCTTGTATCATTGTTGTATCCGCCATGTTTTTGTTCCCATTGTGTTCATTGTTCAGATTTTTCGGATAACATTTCTCGATAGGACGGACCGTTAAATAGTTGTGTACGAAATTGTAAAATCTTAAAGTTTTTATTGCACCACTGTTAGCTGAAGATTGAATTATTCAGTGAAAATTTTGTTTTCAAAAGTGTTCAACTCTCGCCTCTTTTCCTCCCACCATGTATTTTCTTGTAGATGTATGATAGGACGGACCGTTAAATAGTTGTGTACGATATTGTAAAATCTGAAAGTTTTTATTGCACCTCTGTTAGCTGAAGATTGAATTATTCAGTGGAAATTTTGTTTTGCTGCTCTATATCGAGTTTGCTGAGAAAAATCACATTTTCCAAATGAAATTTTTCGATAGGACGGACCGTTAAATAGTTGTGTACGATATTGTAAAAAATCTGAAAGTTTTTATTGCACCTCTGTTAGCTGAAGATCGAATTATTCAGTGGAAACTTTGTTTTTCTCTTGTCTGTTCTATATAGGGATTGTTGAGTAAAATCAGATTTTCCGGATAACATTTCTCGATAGGACGGACCGTTAAATAGTTGTGTACGAAATTGTAAAATCTTAAAGTTTTTAAATGCACCTCTGTTAGCTGAAGATTGAATTATTCAGTGGAAATTTTGTTTTCTCTGCTGTTCTATATCGAGTTTGTTGAGAAAATCAGATTTTCCAAATGAAATTTTTCGATAGGACGGACCGTTAAGTAGTTGTGTACGAAATTGTGAAACCTTAAAGTTTTTAAATGCACCTCCGTTAGCTGAAGATTGAATTATTCCGTGGAAATTTTGTTTCTCTCTACTATTTTTATATCGAGTCGGTTGAGAGAATTTCCAAAAAAATGTGTTTCGTTTATAGAGACCGCTATATAATGGTATAACCAAATTTAGTGCCCTTGAGTTCTCTTGCTATATCAGCACAAATATCTCTGCAAATATCACCTTGGAAATCAGTGGGTGATACAAAATTTGCCAATTTTGAAGATATAATGTGATAGGCTTTTTCTTTGGAGATCTTCTTGGAACTCATTCTTGGGAATTTTGAAGGAGATAAGTATTTTCTCAGCTAAACTTGCAGACAAAATATTTTCAATAAGTAAAAGCTGCAGACCGATCAAGAAGAATGCTTCACAACCAACATATGCATTCATCAAAGTCCGATCACAAAAATTTCATACACATTTATATAACGGTCTGTATAAACGAAACACATTTTTTTGGAAATTCTCTCAACCGACTCGATATAGAATAGTAGAGAGAAACAAAATTTCCACGGAACAATTCAATCTTCAGCTAACAGAGGTGCATTTAAAAACTTTCAGATTTCACAATATCGTACACAACTATTTAACGGTCCGTCCTATCGAAAAATTTCATTTGGAAAATCTGATTTTCTCGACAAACTCTATATAGAGCAGCAGAGAAAAACCAAATTTCCACTGAATACTTCAATCTTCAGCTAACAGAGGTGCAATAAAAACTTTAAGATTTTACAATTTCGTACACAACTATTTAACGGTCCGTCCTATCGAGAAATGTTATCCGGAAAATCTGATTTTCTCAACAAACTCTATATAGAACAGCAGAGAAAAACAAAATTTCCACTGAATAATTCAATCTTCAGCTAACAGAGGTGCAATAAAAACTTTCAGATTTTACAATATCGTACACAACTATTTAACGGTCCGTCCTATCGAAAAATTTCATTTGGAAAATCTGATTTTCTCAACAAACTCGATATAGAACAGCAGAGAAAAACAAAATTTCCACTGAATAATTCAATCTTCAGCTAACAGAGGTGCAATAAAAACTTTCAGATTTTACAATATCGTACACAACTATTTAACGGTCCGTCCTATCGAAAAATGTTATCCGGAAAATCTGATTTTCCCAACAAACTCTATATAGAACAGCAGAGAAAAACAAAATTTCCACTGAATAATTCAATCTTCAGCTAACAGTGGTGCAATAAAAACTTTAAGATTTTACAATTTCGTACACAACTATTTAACGGTCCGTCCTATCGAGAAATGTTATCCGAAAAATCTGATTTTCTCAACAAACTCTATAAAGAACAGCAGAGAAAAACAAAATTTCCACTGAATCATTCAATCTTCAGCTAACAGAGGTGCAATAAAAACTTTCAGATTTTACAATATCGTACACAACTATTTAACGGTCCGTCCTATCGAGAAATTTCATTTGGAAAATCTGATTTTCTCAACAAACTCGATATAGAACAGCAGAGAAAAACAAAATTTCCACTGAATAATTCAATCTTCAGCTAACAGAGGTGCAATAAAAACTTTCAGATTTTACAATATCGTACACAACTATTTAACGGTCCGTCCTATCGAAAAATGTTATCCGGAAAATCTGATTTTCCCAACAAACTCTATATAGAACAGCAGAGAAAAACAAAATTTCCACTGAATAATTCAATCTTCAGCTAACAGAGGTGCATTTAAAAACTTTGAGATTTTACAATTTCGTACACAACTATTTAACGGTCCGTCCTATCGAAAAATGTTATCCGGAAAATCTGATTTTCTCAACAAACCCTATATAGAACAGCGGAGGAAAACAAAATTTCCACTGAATAATTCAATCTTCAGCTAACAGAGGTGCAATAAAAACTTTCAGATTTAACAATATCTTACACAACTATTTAATGGTCCGTCCTATCGAAAAATTTCATTTGGAAAATCTGATTTTCCCAACAAACTCGATATAGAACAGCAGAAAAAAACAAAATTTCCACTGAATAATTCAATCTTCAGCTAACAGAGGTGCAATAAAAACTTAAGGATTTTACAATTTCGTACACAACTATTTAACGGTCCGTCCTATCGAAAAATGTTATCCGGGAAATCTGATTTTCCCAACAAACCCTATATAGAACAGCAGAGAGAAACAAAATTTCCACTGAATAATTCAATCTTCAGCTAACAGAGGTGCAATAAAAACTTTCAGATTTCACAATATCGTACACAACTATTTAACGGTCCGTCCTATCGAAAAATTTCATTTGGAAAATCTGATTTTCTCAACAAACTCGATATAGAACAGCAGAGAAAAACAAAATTTCCACTGAATAATTCAATCTTCAGCTAACAGAGGTGCAATAAAAACTTTCAGAGTTTACAATATCTTCCACAACTATTTAACGGTCCGTCCTATCGAAAAATTTCATTTGGAAAATCTGATTTTCTCAACAAACTCGATATAGAACAGCAGAGAAAAACAAAATTTCCACTGAATAATTCAATCTTCAGCTAACAGAGGTGCAATAAAAACTTTCAGATTTTACAATATCGTACACAACTATTTAACGGTCCATCCTATCGAAAAATGTTATCTGGAAAATCTGATTTTTCCAACAAACTCTATATAGAACAGCAGAGAAAAACAAAATTTCCACTGAATAATTCAATCTTCAGCTAACAGTGGTGCAATAAAAACTTTAAGATTTTACAATTTCGTACACAACTATTTAACGGTCCGTCCTATCGAGAAATGTTATCCGGAAAATCTGATTTTCTCAACAAACTCTATATAGAACAGCAGAGACAAACAAAATTTCCACTGAATCATTCAATCTTCAGCTAACAGAGGTGCAATAAAAACTTTCAGATTTTACAATATCGTACACAACTATTTAACGGTCAGTCCTATCGAAAAATTTCATTTGGAAAATCTGATTTTCTCAACAAACTCGATATAGAACAGCAGAGAAAAACAAAATTTCCACTGAATAATTCAATCTTCAGCTAACAGAGGTGCATTTTAAAAACTTTCAGATTTTACAATATCGTACACAACTATTTAACGGTCCGTCCTATCGTAAAATGTTATCCGGAAAATCTGATTTTCCCAACAAACTCTATATAGAACAGCAGAGAAAAACAAAATTTCCACTGAATAATTCAATCTTCAGCTAACAGAGGTGCATTTAAAAACTTTGAGATTTTACAATATCTTACACAACTATTTAACGGTCCGTCCTATCGAAAAATTTCATTTGGAAAATCTGATTTTCTCAACAAACTCGATATAGAACAGCAGAGAAAAACAAAATTTCCACTGAATCATTCAATCTTCAGCTAACAGAGGTGCAATAAAAACTTTAGGATTTTACAATTTCGTACACAACTATTTAACGGTCCGTCCTATCGAAAAATGTTATCCGGAAAATCTGATTTTCTCAACAAACCCTATATAGAACAGCAGAGAGAAACAAAACTTCCACTGAATAATTCAATCTTCAGCTAACAGAGATGCAATAAAAACTTTCAGATTTTACAATATCTTCCACAACTATTTAACGGTCCCTCCTATCGAAAAATTTCATATGGAAAATCTGATTTTCTCAACAAACTCGATATAAAACAGCAGAGAAAAAAAAAATTTCCACTGAATAATTCAATCTTCAGCTAACAGAGGTGCAATAAAAACTTTGAGATTTCACAATATCGTACACAACTATTTAACGGTCCGTCCTATCGAAAAATTTCATTTGGAAAATCTGATTTTCTCAACAAACTCGATATAGAACAGCAGAGAAAAACAAAATTTCCACTGAATAATTCAATCTTCAGCTAACAGAGGTGCAATAAAAACTTAAGGATTTTACAATTTCGTACACAACTATTTAACGGTCCGTCCTATCGAAAAATGTTATCCGGAAAATCTGATTTTCTCAACAAACCCTATATAGAACAGCAGAGAGAAACAAAATTTCCACTGAATAATTCAATCTTCAGCTAACAGAGGTGCAATAAAAACTTTCAGATTTCACAATATCGTACACAACTATTTAACGGTCCGTCCTATCGAAAAATTTCATTTGGAAAATCTGATTTTCTCAACAAACTCGATATAGAACAGCAGAGAAAAACAAAATTTCCACTGAATAATTCAATCTTCAGCTAACAGAGGTGCAATAAAAACTTTCAGAGTTTACAATATCTTCCACAACTATTTAACGGTCCGTCCTATCGAAAAATTTCATTTGGAAAATCTGATTTTCTCAACAAACTCGATATAGAACAGCAGAGAAAAACAAAATTTCCACTGAATAATTCAATCTTCAGCTAACAGAGGTGCAATAAAAACTTTCAGATTTTACAATATCGTACACAACTATTTAACGGTCCATCCTATCGAAAAATGTTATCTGGAAAATCTGATTTTTCCAACAAACTCTATATAGAACAGCAGAGAAAAACAAAATTTCCACTGAATAATTCAATCTTCAGCTAACAGTGGTGCAATAAAAACTTTAAGATTTTACAATTTCGTACACAACTATTTAACGGTCCGTCCTATCGAGAAATGTTATCCGGAAAATCTGATTTTCTCAACAAACTCTATATAGAACAGCAGAGACAAACAAAATTTCCACTGAATCATTCAATCTTCAGCTAACAGAGGTGCAATAAAAACTTTCAGATTTTACAATATCGTACACAACTATTTAACGGTCAGTCCTATCGAAAAATTTCATTTGGAAAATCTGATTTTCTCAACAAACTCGATATAGAACAGCAGAGAAAAACAAAATTTCCACTGAATAATTCAATCTTCAGCTAACAGAGGTGCATTTTAAAAACTTTCAGATTTTACAATATCGTACACAACTATTTAACGGTCCGTCCTATCGTAAAATGTTATCCGGAAAATCTGATTTTCCCAACAAACTCTATATAGAACAGCAGAGAAAAACAAAATTTCCACTGAATAATTCAATCTTCAGCTAACAGAGGTGCATTTAAAAACTTTGAGATTTTACAATATCTTACACAACTATTTAACGGTCCGTCCTATCGAAAAATTTCATTTGGAAAATCTGATTTTCTCAACAAACTCGATATAGAACAGCAGAGAAAAACAAAATTTCCACTGAATCATTCAATCTTCAGCTAACAGAGGTGCAATAAAAACTTTAGGATTTTACAATTTCGTACACAACTATTTAACGGTCCGTCCTATCGAAAAATGTTATCCGGAAAATCTGATTTTCTCAACAAACCCTATATAGAACAGCAGAGAGAAACAAAACTTCCACTGAATAATTCAATCTTCAGCTAACAGAGATGCAATAAAAACTTTCAGATTTTACAATATCTTCCACAACTATTTAACGGTCCCTCCTATCGAAAAATTTCATTTGGAAAATCTGATTTTCTCAACAAACTCGATATAAAACAGCAGAGAAAAAAAAATTTCCACTGAATAATTCAATCTTCAGCTAACAGAGGTGCAATAAAAACTTTGAGATTTCACAATATCGTACACAACTATTTAACGGTCCGTCCTATCGAAAAATTTCATTTGGAAAATCTGATTTTCTCAACAAACTCGATATAGAACAGCAGAGAAAAACAAAATTTCCACTGAATAATTCAATCTTCAGCTAACAGAGATGCAATTAAAACTTTAAGATTTTACAATATCGTACACAACTATTTAACGGTCCATCCTATCGAAAAATGTTATCTGGAAAATCTGATTTTCCCAACAAACTCTATATAGAACAGCAGAGAAAAACAAAATTTCCACTGAATAATCCAATCTTCAGCTAACAGTGGTGCAATAAAAACTTCAAGATTTTACAATTTCGTACACAACTATTTAACGGTCCGTCCTATCGAGAAATGTTATCCGGAAAATCTGATTTTCTCAACAAACCCTATATAGAACAGCAGAGAGAAACAAAATTTCCACTGAATAATTCAATCTTCAGCTAACAGAGGTGCAATAAAAACTTTCAGATTTTACAATATCGTACACAACTATTTAACGGTCCGTCCTATCGAAAAATTTCATTTGGAAAATCTGATTTTCTCAACAAACTCGATATAGAACAGCAGAGAAAAACAAAATTTCCACTGAATAATTCAATCTTCAGCTAACAGAGGTGCAATAAAAACTTTCAGATTTTACAATATCGTACACAACTATTTAACGGTCCGTCCTATCGAAAAATGTTATCCGGAAAATCTGATTTTCCCAACAAACTCGATATAGAACAGCAGAGAAAAACAAAATTTCCACTGAATAATTCAATCTTCAGCTAACAGAGATGCAATAAAAACTTTCAGATTTTACAATATCTTCCACAACTATTTAACGGTCCGTCCTATCGAAAAATTTCATTTGGAAAATCTGATTTTCTCAACAAACTCTATATAGAACAGCAGAAAAAAACAAAATTTCCACTGAATAATTCAATCTTCAGCTAACAGAGGTGCAATAAAAACTTTCAGATTTCACAATATCGTACACAACTATTTAACGGTCCGTCCTATCGAAAAATTTCATTTGGAAAATCTGATTTTCCCAACAAACTCTGATTTTCCCAACAAACTCTATATAGAACAGCAGAGAAAAACAAAATTTCCACTGAATAATTCAATCTTCAGCTAACAGAGGTGCAATAAAAACTTTCAGATTTCACAATATCGTACACAACTATTTAACGGTCCGTCCTATCGAAAAATTTCATTTGGAAAATCTGATTTTCTCAACAAACTCGATATAGAACAGCAGAGAAAAACAAAATTTCCACTGAATAATTCAATCTTCAGCTAACAGTGGTGCAATAAAAACTTTAAGATTTTACAATTTCGTACACAACTATTTAACGGTCCGTCCTATCGAGAAATGTTATCCGGAAAATCTGATTTTCTCAACAAACTCTATATAGAACAGCAGAGAAAAACAAAATTTCCACTGAATCATTCAATCTTCAGCTAACAGAGGTGCAATAAAATCTTTCAGATTTTACTATATCGTACACAACTATTTAAAGTTCCGTCCTATCGAAAAATTTCATTTGGAAAATCTGATTTTCTCAACAAACTCGATATAGAACAGCAGAGAAAAACAAAATTTTCACTGAATAATTCAATCTTCAGCTAACAGAGGTGCAATAAAAACTTTCAGATTTTACAATATCGTACACAACTATTTAACGGTCCGTCCTATCGAAAAATGTTATCCGGAAAATCTGATTTTCCCAACAAACTCTATATAGAACAGCAGAGAAAAACAAAATTTCCACTGAATAATTCAATCTTCAGCTAACAGAGGTGCATTTAAAAACTTTGAGATTTTACAATATCTTACACAACTATTTAACGGTCCGTCCTATCGAAAAATTTCATTTGGAAAATCTGATTTTTCCAAGAAACTCTATATAGAACAGCAGAGAAAAACAAAATTTCCACTGAATAATTCAATCTAATCTTCAGCTAACAGAGGTGCAATAAAAACTTTAGGATTTTACAATTTCGTACACAACTATTTAACGGTCCGTCCTATCGAAAAATGTTATCCGGAAAATCTGATTTTCTCAACAAACCCTATATAGAACAGCAGAGAGAAACAAAATTTCCACTGAATAAATCAATCTTCAGCTAACAGAGGTGCAATAAAAACTTTCAGATTTCACAATATCGTACACAACTATTTAACGGTCCGTCCTATCGAAAAATTTCATTTGGAAAATCTGATTTTCCCAAGAAACTCTATATAGAACAGCAGAGAAAAACAAAATTGCCACTGAATAATTCAATCTTCAGCTAACAGAGGTGCAATAAAAACTTTCAGATTTTACAATATCTTCCACAACTATTTAACGGTCCGTCCTATCGAAAAATTTCATTTGGAAAATCTGATTTTCTCAACAAACTCGATATAGAACAGCAGAGAAAAACAAAATTTCCACTGAATAATTCAATCTTCAGCTAACAGAGATGCAATAAAAACTTTCAGATTTTACAATATCTTCCACAACTATTTAACGGTCCGTCCTATCGAAAGGAAAAACAAAATTTCCACTGAATAATTCAGTCTTCAGCTAACAGAGGTGCATTCAAAAACTTTAAGATTTTACAATTTCGTACACAACTATCTAACGGTCCGTCCTATCGAGAAATTCCATTTGGAAAATCTGATTTTCTCAACAAACTCTATATAGAACAGCAGAGAAAAACGAAATTTCCACTGAATATTTCAATCTTCAGCTAACGGAGGTGCATTTGAAAACTATAAGATTTTACAATTTTGTACACAACTATTTAACGGCTCGTCCTATCGAAATATTTCATTTGGAAAATCTGATTTTCTCAACAAACTCGATATAGAACAGCAGAGAAAAACAAAATTTTCACTGAATAATCCAATCTTCAGCTAACAGAGGTGCATTTAAAAACTTTAAGATTTCACAATTTCGTACACAACTATTTAACGGTCCGTCCTATCGAAAAATGTTATCTGGAAAATCTGATTTTCTCAACAAACCCTATATAGAACAGCAGGGAAAAACAAGATTTCCACTGATTTATTTAGTCTTCAGCTAACAGAGGTGCATTTAAAAACTTTAAGATTTTACAATTTCGTACACAACTATCTAACGGTCTGTCCTATCGAAAAATTTCATTTGGAAAATCTGATTTTCTTAACAAACTCTATATAGAACAGCAGAGAAAAACGAAATTTTCACTGAATATTTCAATCTTCAGCTAACGGAGGTGCATTTGAAAACTATAAGATTTTACAATTTCGTACACAACTATTTAACGGCCCGTCCTATCGAAAAATTTCATTTGGAAAATCTGATTTTCTCAACAAACTCGATATAGAACAGAAGAGAAAAACAAAATTTCCACTGAATAATTCAGTCTTCAGCTAACAGAGGTGCATTCAAAAACTTTCAGATTCTTTCATTTCGTACACGACAGTTCAACGCTACCGGTCTGAGTTGGGTAGTTTCGTACTAGAGGAGTAGGACTCTACTAGAGGGGTAGGACTCAAACAGTTATTGCAGGGCACTATTCTGGAACCTACTTTATTTCCATAGGTAGTTAACGACATCTCGAACATGAATCCCAAAATATGTACAGTTCAGTTTGCTGACAATACTTCCGTTACATGCAGATCTATTTATCATGCAGAAAGGTCACTACTAGCTAACACTGCGGTATATAATAGACAACGTTACTGTTCTAGAAATGGACTCACTCTGAATTTATCGAAAAAAATACTATTGTTTTCTCTCTTAGATACCTGAATCACAGTATCCTGGTGAGGACCACCAGGTAAATTGAAAAATCAATAGATCAATAGATTATCAGATAAGTTGGGGTTGACACATCGATTTTATTACGAAAAGATTGTCCAAGCACCGTTTTGTCATCTGGAATCCTCGAGATCTTGTTACTGTTGAAGTCCTGATGCCTATATTCACTCCACACTCAATTATTGTATAGTTTGTGCTATGTATCTTCCTGTAATGTGAATCCAAAATATGTTCTCTCTCTCTAGTTTTTATGTAGTTTTTTATTATTGTTACTTTTTCTTCCATCCTTTGTACCGCTGATAAGAAAGTAATGTATGTCGGTGTCTTTTGTCGATTGGAACCAGTAATAAAGCATTCAGAAACAATAGTTGTTCATATTAACAACTAATATAGCCCATAAACAGCATTGGCGACGAGGTAAAAGTCACAAGTGATTACTGTAGCAGCGTCCTGAAATGTCGAATCTAGGACATATAAGAGAATTTAATCCTCAAAATTGTGATTGGACCATTTTCAATAAACGACTGGACAATTATTTCATTGCAAATGGAGTGACTGATAGTGCAAAAAAACGTGCCATTTTATTGAATGCACTCAGCGAAGAAGGTTATAAGCTAATTTATAATCTCTCATTGCCCAACAAGCCTGAAGACAAGGAGTATGCAGATCTGGTAAAACTATTCAACGACCATTTCAAAGATAGTGAGTCAGTTTTTGCCTATAGATATAAATTTTACAATGCGGTAAAATCTGCTCATGAAAGTTCAGCCGAATGGGCTGCAAGGGTACGAAATCTGGCGTCGAGTTTTCAATTTGTATCGACGGGGTTGGATACAATTTTGAGAGACCGATTTATTGTCGGGTTCGAGAAAGGTGCAATTCAGGATCGACTTTTCGAAGAAAATCTAGACTGCAAATTCTCGGATGTCATTCGCATAGCTTCATCCAAAATGGCGGCTAGGCAGAACACATCATTGGAGGAGCCGGCAGTGAAAATCGAGCCAACCATTCATCACGTTTCTCAGGAACGGAAGAAACGTCACAATATTCATCCAGCTCAATCGTTCCAGAATCGACCTTCTACAAGTGATGGTGCTAGTGTGAGTAAGAAATGCTCTGTGTGTGGCAGGAGTAATCATCCTACCAACCGATGTCGTTATCGTAATTATTCATGTAATCAGATGATGAAGAATGTTTTACAATTTTTTCATGCCATGTGAATAGTAAACCCTTTTTTGTCAAGGTTGTTATAGATGGAATAGAATATTCTTTTCAGTTAGATTCTGGGGCTAGTATATCAGCAGTTCCAGAACAATTTTATTTGAGCAACTTTCAAAATTATCCAATTATCTCAACAGACAAAGTTCTGCATTTTTATAATGGAAATGAAATGAAATCATTAGGTATTTTTCAGGCAAAATTATTTTATAATAATATGTCCCATTTTATTGATATATTTGTTATAAAAAATGGAGCTATACCTCTCTTAGGACGTGATTTCATGAATATGTTCAAGTTAAATATTGCTTCAGTCAATTACTCAAATACTCACACTAGTATTGAGAATATTATAAAAAAATATGAAGCAGTATTTTCTCCTGGACTCGGTACTTTCAATAAAGAGACAATAACTTTGAAATTGATAGATGAGCAATCATCTCCAAAATTTTTTCGAGCAAGACCTTTACCTTATGGTTTGAGAGATAAAGTAAACAATGAAATTGATAGATTGGTAGAGATAGGAATTTTGAAACCAGTTGATTATTCAAGATGGGCAACTCCTATTGTGCCAGTAATTAAAAAAGATGGTTCCGTCCGCCTATGCGGGGATTTCAAAATAACAATCAATCCTGTTCTTGAAATTGACCAGTTTCCACTTCCGAGAATAGACGATTTGTTTTCGAGATTACAGGGAGGTGCAATATTCTCAAAAATAGATTTGTCTCAAGCTTACGCTCAGATTCTTTTAGATGAAAAATCGAAAGAATTGGTAACGATTTCAACGCATAAAGGATTATTCCAGTACCAACGACTTCCTTATGGAGTAGCATGCGCATGCGCAAAATTTCAAATCTTTGCTACAAAATATAGAAGGATCAGTTGTTTTTCTGGACGATATCCTGATATGCGGTAAAAATGATTTTGAACATAATAGCAGACTTGAAAAGGTTTTGAGTCGTTTACAAGAAGTCGGTTTGAAAGTTCGTAGAGATAAATGTGATTTCAATAAATTGGAAGTTCAATATTTGGGTTACATCATCAATAAAGATGGATTGCATACGTCCCCAGACAAGGTCGATGCAATAAAACAAGCACCTATTCCAGAAAATATTACTCAACTAAAATCTCTATTAGGGATGATAAATTATTATGGGAAATTCATTCCTAACCTTGCTACAGTCCTCAGTCCTTTATATCGTTTATTAAAAAAAGATACCAAATTCAATTGGAACGACGAGTGTAACTTAGCTTTCAAAAAAATCAAAGATTTGTTGATTTCTGCCCCGGTTTTGACACACTATAATCCAGAATACGAATTGAGATTGACCACTGATGCAAGTCCATATGGAATTGGTTGTTTACTAAGTCATATTTTACCGAATAATGTTGAAAAACCTATAGCATACGCAAGTCGTACATTATCTTCAGCAGAAAAAGGATACAGCCAAATAGAGAGGGAAGGCTTGAGTATAATTTACGGCTTATGTAAGTTCAATCAGTACCTTTACAATAGATATTTTATTTTAGTTACGGATAATAAACCTCTTATGGCTATTTTCAATCCTAAGAAAGGTATACCACAATTCTCGGCGAACCGATTACGTCGCTGGGCAGTCATATTATCGAACTATCGTTATAAAATAGAGTACATTAAATCAGAAAATAATTCAGCAGATTTTCTTTCACGCTTACCTATGGAAACAGATGTTCAAAGTGAGTGGAAATCTGTTGATATTGATTATTTAAATTATTTTTCTGAGTATGAATTGACAGCAGTGAATTTTGATCATGTTAAGCAACATTTACGTTTTGATGAAATTTTGCAGAAGATAATTAAATATGTAAGATATGGTTGGCCAAAAAGCTCAAAAAACACTGCAAAAATCAAACAATTTTATCCAATTAGGCATGAATTATCGATAGAAAACAATATTTTATTGTGGAATCACCGAATTGTTATACCAGAAAATCTCAAAAGGCGAATATTGCCACAGCTTCATTCATCACATCTTGGTGTAATGAAAATGAAAAGCATTGCAAGGAACCATTTCTATTGGCCTGGTATAAACGCTGACATCGAATCTTTGTCTAATTCATGTGAAAAGTGTTCAGTAAATAAATCGAGTCCGGTCAAAAACAAATTAAATCCTTGGAAATGGCCTGATGAAATTTTCTATCGAGTTCATATCGATTACTTTGGTCCATTCCTCAATAACTATTTTTTGATTTTATTCGATGCACATTCGAAGTGGATCGAAGTTTTTCCCACTCAAACAATGTCTTCAAGTTTTACAATTAAAGCACTTCATTCGGCATTTTCACGATTTGGTATACCCAAATATGTCATGTCTGATAATGCAAAAAATTTTACAAGCAGTGAATTTCAAATATTCTTAAAAAAATATAATATAACGCACATAACGTCTTCTCCATTCAATCCACAGTCAAATGGTGCCGCAGAAGTAACGGTAAAGACTGTTAAAAAATCTTTACAAAACGCGCTGGGTACCAATGAAAATATTGATATTTCGGCAACCCTAAATGATTTTTTGTTTGACTACAGAACCTCTATTCATTCAACAACGGGTGTATCACCGTCTATTTTAATGTTTGGTCGCGATATACGAACGAAATTCGATTTATTGAAACCACCCTTACATGAAATTAGACAAAGGGTAGAAAAGCAGCAACAACGGCAAATTGAACAATTTGGCGGGAAGGAAAGACCAACATTCATCCTCAATGAAAAAGTTCTTGTTAAAGACTATCGTACGGCAAATAAAGTAACTTGGATTCCTGCGATTGTAACGAAAATTTTGGGAAAATGTACCTACATAGTTTTCGTTCCCGATATCAATCGCTTCTGGAAACGACATACAAACCAAATATTGAAAACAAACATTGTTTCTCGATTACCTATTTCTGACGATTGTAAAAATGCAGAACAAATTGAAGAAAATACTGAATATTCTGAAAGCAGCTGTTCGACTTTTGACAAATCAAATATTGATGGAAATATTTCAAATTCTGATAACCTAAGTTTAGAGGGTAGTAGTGAAAAGATATTTGAGAGGCCGAAACATGTTGTTAAACCACCTGATAGGTTAACTTATGAGTGATGTGAGATTTATTATGTTACAGTGATAGGTTTAGTAATTGTATAATAGTAAAAGGTTTTTTTTTGGGGTAAAAAAAACGTTTCGATCAGTGATTGCTAATTTACTTTGTTTTAGAGGTGGGAGAATGCTATGTGTCTTCCTGTAATGTGAATCCAAAATATGTTCTCTCTCTCTAGTTTTTATGTAGTTTTTTATTATTGTTACTTTTTCTTCCATCCTTTGTACCGCTGATAAGAAAGTAATGTATATCGGTGTCTTTTGTCGATTGGAACCAGTAATGAAGCATTCAGAAACAATAGTTGTTCATATTAACAACTAATATAGCCCATAAACAGCAGTTTGCTATGGTAACTGTTGTAGATTGAATGAACGTTCAGTTCTCCAGAAAAAAAATATTGAGAACAATATGTTTTATAATGTAATATAATGGACGAGATAGATTGAAATTTATATTCATAGTTGGTAACAACTTAACAGAATTTTTAATATGTGAATTTTGATGGTATATCATATGAAAAAAAAAAATGTCTGTCTTGTGTAAAACTCTTTGTTCATAGCACGAATAAACTATTCTATTCCATTTCATTCTATTCTTGAATATATGGATTCTGTAGGAAGTTGTTCTCATAGCTGATGATTTTGACAGTTATTTCACTCTGCATTCTCAAGTATAAGTTGTTTATGTCAGAAGACATCGAATAAATATTGATTGATTGATTGCGTGAAAGCACATAACATCGATCCTGTAACATGATAGTGGCAATGATAACGCTCGTCAAAGATGATAAAACATTTTTTTTAAAGAGAATCATTGGATAATTCATGAAATTTACTTCCCCATCCCGTCGCTAAGGACATCATCTCTTGATATATGGGATTCTCGAACATTCTGGGCCATTTTCCATTCATTTCGATTCGTTACGCCGTTGCTAAATGTCCCGAATGATTTTTTTTAATAATTCTCAGTAATATTTCGAAGAAAAACCCCCCTTACACCCTTGCTAAGGAACTGAGTTCCTGATCATCATTGAAGCACATAATATCGATGCTATCACGTAATTTTAGAGATGATACCGCGCGTTAAAGATAGGAAAACAATATTTTCAAAGACAATTATTTTAAAATTCACCAAACTCACTTTCCCATCCCCTCGCTAAGGAGATCATCTATCGATATATGAGACTCTCGAACATTTCTGGGTCATTTTTCATTCATTTAGATGTGATACGCCGTTGCCATATGTCCAGAATGATTTTTTAAATTAATTCTAGTGATATTTCAAAGAAATACCCCCTTACCCCCTTGCTAAGGAACTGAGTTCCTGATCATCATTGAAGCACATAATATCGATGCTATCACGTGATTTTAGAGATGATACCGAGCGCTAAAGATGGGAAAACAATATTTTCAAAGAAAATTAATTCAAAATTCACCAAATTTACTTCCCCATCCCCTTGCTAAGGAGATCATCCATCGATATATGGAACTCTCGAACATTTCTGGGACATTGATACGCCATTGCTGAATGTCCAGAATTATTTTTTTCAATTAATTTCAGTAATATTTCGAAGAAATACCCCCCTTACCCCCTTGCTAAGGAACTGAGTTCCTGATCATCATTGAAGCACATAATATCGATGCTATCACGTGATTTTAGAGATGATACCGCGCGTTAAAAATAGGAAAACAATATTTTCAAAGAAAATTATTTTAAAATTCACCAAATTCACTTTCCCATCCCCTCGCTAAGGAGATCATCTATCGATATATGAACTCTCGAACATTTCTGGGACATTTTTCATTCATTTTGATGTGATACGCCGTTGCTGAATGTCCAGAATGATTTTTTAAAATTAATTTTAGAATAATTTCGAAGAAATACCCCCCTTACCCCCTGCTAAGGAACTGAGTTCCTGATCATCATTGAAGCACATAATATCGATGCTATCACGTGATTTTAGAGATGATACCGCGCGTTAAAGATAGGAAAACAATATTTTCAAAGGAAATAATATAAAAATTCACCAAATTTACTTTCCCATCCCTTCGCTAAGGAGATCATCTATTGATATATGAGACTCTCGAATATTTCTGTAACATTTTTCATTCATTTCGATGTGATACGCCGTTGCTGAATGTCCAGAATGATTTTTTTAAATTAATTTTAGTAATATTTCGAAGAAATACCCCCCTTACCCCCTTGCTAAGGAACTGAGTTTCTGATCATTATTGAAGCACATAATATTGATGCTATCACGTAATTATAGGAAGGATGCCGCGCGTTAAAGATAGGAAAACAATATTTTCAAAGAAAATTATTTCAAAATTCACCAAATTCACTTCCCCATCCCCTCGCTAAGGAGATCATCTATCGATATATGGGACTCTCGAACATTTCTGGGACATTTTTCATTCATTTTGATGTTATACGCCGTTGCTGAATGTCCAGAATGATTTTTTTAAATTAATTTCAGTAATATTTCGAAGGAATACCCCCCTTACCCCCTTGCTAAGGAACTGAGTTCCTGATCATCATTGGAGCACATAATATCGATGCTATCACGTGATTTTAGAGATGATACCGCGCGTTAAAGATAGGAAAACAATATTTTCAAAGAGAATTATTTTAAAATTCACTAAATTTACTTTCCCATCCCCTCGCTAAGGAGATCATCTATCGATATATGGGACTCTCGAACATTTCTGGGACATTTTTCATTCATTTTGATGTTATACGCCGTTGCTGAATGTCCAGAATGATTTTTTTAAATTAATTTTAGTAATATTTCGAATGAATACCCCCCTTACCCCCTTGCTAAGAAACTGAGTTCCTGATCATCATCGAAGCACATAATATCAATGCTATCACGCAATTTCAGAGATGATACCGCGCGTCAAAGATAGGAAAACAACATTTTCAAAGAAAATTATTTTAAATATCACCAAATTTACTCTCTCATCCCCTCGCTCAGGAGATCATCTATTGATATATGGGACTGTCGAACATTTTGGGTCATTTTTCATTCATTTTGATATGATACTCCGTTGCTCAATGTCTATCTAGTATTATTTTTTCAATTATTTTTTGCATTATTCCGAGGAAATAACTCCCTCACCCCCCTCCTAAGGAACTCAGTTTCTGATCATCATCGAAGCACATAATATCAATACTATCACGTGATTTAAGAGTTGATACCAGGCGTCAAAGATTGGAAAACAATATTTTCTAATGAAATTATTTTATTATCCATCAAATTTACTTCCCCATCCACTGCTTCAAAATAACCAATATTTCGTTGAGAATATACAAATTTCTCAACATCCCGAGTCGGTTCTGATTCTTGTCGAAATAATACATAGTTCCTGATATTCTGGATTGATAATTCATATATTCGTATACCTACTTAATTTTTTTCACAAGGATCGTTACGTGAGATAATGGGTGAAGTGAATAAGAATAAAAGTGAGCATGATTTCCAACTATAGATCTGTCCTTGTCATATCTCGACAACCCGTATAAGTTTGTCTCAAATAACTTGAGTATGAACATCTGCTCAACCTTTATTCACTTTACCGAATATCATCGCACGGTACAACGTGAATTGATTTTTCGTGACCCTTCTAGAAACATTTTTCAGCAGCCACCGACGTTTATGGTTGTTCGGGTGTTTCCGTTGGCTGCCAACTTCACACTGGTAAAGTTATGATTGATCGAAGAAAATAATGTTGTGACAAAAAAACTGAGATATCGAATTTGATGTAGCAGAGTGAAAATATTCAAATAAAAAAATATAAAGTAATGTAAACGAATGTTGAAACCAAGTTTCAGGTTGAATGTACTCACGACGTTTCAATGGCTGGTACCCCAATCGCCTTCACATGAAGAGAAAGAAAATGCAGTATATTTTTACTGTGATTACTGCCAGTAATCCTAAAGTGTTTTCGTTGTTCGTTTGTCATCATTTTTAAATACTTCCTGTACCATGTTTGTTAACATCTTTTCGTTAACCTTTTTTCCAATTCATATTCCATTCCCGTTTGAATGCTCGGGATCTGTATCGGCAGAATTATCGACGTTAGTTTGCTTAGTCTATTCGCGTAGAGATGGCGCCGTAAGTAACTTTCTTGGTGTAATTCAAACTAACTTTTTATTCTTTTCCTTATCTGAGAAACATTAATGTGAAAAGTTCAACAATTTACGATCCGTCTGAAATTTAACTCGTCGTGGTTGATTTTGCGCATTGGAAATTCTAACAAGTTTTTCTGGAACCTTGGCGGTATTGAGAAAAGGAATTGAATTGAACTTTTTTGTCTGGTCTAGATGTGTAATATATCAAGCTAGAAGTAAGGCATAATATTTATATTCCTGATTCTATTTTTTAGATACTCACTCTTTCCAACATTATCTGTCATACGATTCGACCAATTGGGAATAAAACCCTTTTTACCCGAAGTATTCTGCTTGGTGTACCACCTTTTTTTTTCCACCCCTCTCCACAGTCTTCCGAACTGAAGGCGTTGAGTGAGAATGCTGAGCATGCAACCGTTCATGACCTGACTATGTGCTATGGTGAAGACCGGATCGAATTGTATCTTCGTGATGCTGAGAACTACAATAGTGACGTGGAAGTTTATGAGAAATTTTTGGTTGGGACCTTGGATCTGAGTCATCTTCATGAGACAATGATTGAATTGAAGCTGAGAAGATTCCTGTACCGTCTTCAACCATATCTACCACAATGGATCATTCAAAAAATGGTCCGTGCAGACGATGAATATGAGAAATAAATAATTCTGCATTGTTTATATGTACCAAAAAATGAAATGAAACACATCGCAGTATCATTTTCAGTTTTATTTATTCAATTCTCATCAAATAATATCGAAAAAATGATTACAAACTGAAAATGAAAAGGAAATGAAAACATGCAAAGATATAATGAAAAAAAAATTACTATCAATGATATGAGAGTATCAATTAAGTTATGTGTTAAGTTATGAGAGCATATACTGCTTAGGTGTTGTCTGGAAAATTAGTCTTCCTGGTTTCAAATTCAACCTTTATATCGATAGGTGTTGATTTTGTGACATTAGATTTGATGTGAACAATCGATGATGAAGAGTGGAATTCTCACGATATTGCTCAATATCCATTAGATATTCACTCATGCTTTTATCATAATAACTTCTTCGAAACTTCTGATATGCATAATGAAATGAAGAATTAAGTTTCTTATCGAACTCCAAATTCCATCGCTCATGAGGATATACTCCAGAATTCAAGTGAACTCAAATAATATTGATATCTGCAGTTATGAATTTTGTGATGTCCTTTCTTCTATCTCTAGATGTGGTAGTACTTTGGAATCCGATGATGATAAAGCGAGGTGTTTCCGAAGCGTTGGCTGATTTTATGGCCAATATGTCTGAAGATGTTTCACATAATGATGGGAATTAGGTCCCACATACAATAAACTGCTTTTGTGGATTCTATTCAGAAATTGATACTGTAAGTCTTATTTTCCATTCGATTTTATTTATTTCCAATTCAGCATCGATCTCACCAATATATGAATTTATGAGAGATCGGGCGATTATCAAAACTAGTGATTGTTTGGCATTCAAGGCACTTCTGGTGTAATATTCAGCAAAACCCATCAAATATTTCAGTGGTAATTTTCCGCTGCATACGCTGACTGGTTACATCCAAGATATCCTGTTTCGATTGGAAAAGCCCCAATTCAGTTGTCAACAAGGTGTTCACATACGATGGCCCAAACGAGATCATAGTTTCCATTGTAGATGTTATTCCTGGTTCTCTAAAAACAGAAATCAGAAATGAAAGTGATTGCATTAATCGAGAGATACCATGTTTTTGTACATCCTTAGGGGTGAATTTTTCCTCCATCTCTCCAACTTTCAGCAATATAAAGTATAAGTATTAACATCTTCATTATTAATTGCAATTCGGATTTCATCTGAATTCCTGAACAGTGTTGATCCGTATGGTTTATATGTGTGCTCATGTAATTCTATGAGGGAATGATCGAGCACTAGTTCATCGAATATATTTAAGTTCTCAATGTTTGTTTCGTGCATCAACTGTTTAGCAAGCACTTGTGGAATTAGCTTCTTTCTAGTCGAGCTTGACTTGTTAGTAGTGTAATCGTTTTGGAAATGTGGTTCTTGATGAACATTCTGGGTCCCACTTTGCTCTTATTGCTAGAAACAATACAATTCAACTTTTCCTAAACTAGTACAAACGGGAAGTGAACTAATGAAGGATTCTCAAACTTGGTTTAGCGACTCCAGATTCATTCTCCGACCCTATTAAACAAATGTCATTTTCTTTAAAACTAATCAATCGCTTGAGATACCAAGAAACATCCATCTAAATCAGCAGGAAATTGCTTTCTCCAAACAAATCAAATATCTGGGGATGATATTAGATGAAACATTGAAATTCACCCACCACATTAGCTGGTAAACTCAACCAAAAGTGTTATGGACTGAGGATTCTTATGAAAAATTTAAACAATACGATTGCTAGACCCTTCTATTTTTCTAGCTTCTACTCTAGAGCCAGATGAGGTGCACCAGTAGTGCAAATGTAATATTTGCCTTACAAAAACAAGCCATAAGGATTTTGAAACAGTTGCTTTACCAAAATCGTGTAGGAGACATTTCAGATCAATGCAGCTTCTCACAATATCCGCTTTATATGTTTATGAATGCACGAAATTCTTTACAATAAAAGACATTACTATGATGAACATACAATATCCCATCCATATGAAACCAGACTGATTAAAAATCTCAATGTTTCATCTCATCAACTATCCCCAACAGAAAAAGAAACTCTATATTCACCGATAAAATTATTCAATCACTTACCGATGAAAGTTATACAATTTGTATAATATGCGCAATATATTATTATTATTGATATACGACCCAGCATTTCTCCCCTTCTCATCTAAGGATCTGCAAGTTTGGAAAGCTTGGTCATAGAAGTGATGTCCTTGAATGCTAAAAAAAGTTGATAGATCGATGCGCTTCAAAATCACAAACAGCTGTATCTCTTCACTGACTAGATTTCGCATTTTATTGAGGATACCCTTTGAACTGCCAATATGAAGGCCAATTTTTCCCTAGGTCCTTGAGTCCTTCTCTCGATACCCTCAAATGTATCTTGGTCAAAACTAGCTCCCAGTCGATAGCCCAATTTTCAACTTAATTAAATTTTGAATAAACCAACAGAATCACTGAAAGAGGCCGCACGAGAAATTCCTCAAGAACGCGCCTCTATTCCTCCGACTGTTCTATGAAAGTGCATATCGACTTGAGTACTATGTTCCCCAGGAAATTTCAAACTCCAATTTCGAACTAGAGCTGGCTCCACACCAACAGACAATTCGTCTTCACTACAGAAATTTACAACTGAATTCAGGGCCACCAAACTGTGCGCATTGTAATTGATGGCTCGTCGTGAAACCGATTAGTCAAAAACAACAGAATATAGTCCTTTCATGACCTTTTCGAGCAATTGATCGAGTAGGAGGTGCAACTGATTTCGGCTGCTAGCTTTTGCTTTTTTCTCTGTTTCAGTTTAAGGAAAACTTTCATTTACCGTATCAAAATTGTGAGCCATTGTCGTAACAGTCTCCCCATCTTATCTTATCTAGAAAAGTTCCGCTCAAATCATCGAGTGAAGGTTTTATGGTATCAATATCCACCAAAACAGCTGCAGAATCTTCAGCATATCCATAAGAATCAGAAAAATTTTTCAGCCGTAGCTCTTCAACGGTACGAGTGTCACCTCAACCACGAACATTCAACTCATAAATAACTTCCTCTTTTGTCAAGAGGCAAACAATTTGAGATTTGTTTTCGGAAGAATTCATATCAACTCGTTCATTCTCAATTCGGGTGGAAACCAATTGAGGAATTGAAATATCTAATTTCGAAGGAATGCGTTGAAGGTAATATCCAAACTCCGACGCTATGAGTCGGTTTTCCAGTTTCTTGATGTTGATGTTGATGCGTCAAATAACTACGGTGTCTTCAGCCAATTAACAATTTCAACATGAAAGCAGTAGGGGATGCAATGAAACAAAACTTACAAGTTATTCAGCTAGATCACTGGCTGTAGGTTCGATTAATGAAAAAAAATGTATTATTGCGCTTCCTATTTTCGGTCAGAAATAGAAGGAGACCGCCTCGATGGCTAAGGAACCAACTACTGCAAAGTACTAATAAAATTAAAATTATCTCAAACATAATTCTATATTGAAAAAATCTGTGGAAGGAGATTCAACTTCAGCACAAGGGAAATATTGCATGGTAAAGAAATATTCAACATCTAGTTTATAATCATGTATATTATATACTAATCAGTTTAATGGCAGAAACAGAGTTTTATCTAGTCACTGGTTCTGTGAAGGATTCCTATCGGTATGCAAAACTACTTAACTAGAAAAGTACACAACAGCGTTCCGAAGTGAGAAATCAATAATGATACCAGATACCCAACTACCAGGTATATGCATTCAGGTCTAGGGGAAGTTTGTTTTTGAGGTCACTTCAGGGTTTCCATGCAATAATAATGAAAATATCAAATCATTGGGAATATGAGAAAAAATATCTTAGCAATGTTTGGTGTGTTAGGATGGCTAAGATGGGTGCAGCCAGCTCCAAAGCTATCCGGAATGGTGTTCAGTCTGTTATATCTTGGAGCTGCTACTGGTCCAGAGATTATCAGACCAGTATCTTGTAGGAATGTAGGAGAAAAAAGCCCCAGAACGAGTAGAAAGAATTCAATGAAGAAACTGAAGAAGCAACCAAACAAGCGATGACTGGAGAATAATGCGCCGAAGAATGTTCAACCTATCCAATCCAAATCAGTAAGAAAATTATTCGTTCCATATCTATTAAAAATCGTTGAAGTTAGGGTAATTCTTCAAACAGATTCTTGAAGAAGATGAAATTTTTAATTGAAAAGTTTCGATCACCGAAACTTCACCACGTGTATTATTAACCAATTTCATGTCACGGTGATAATAGAGTTCCGTACAACGCTTGCTAATCCGTTACACCTCCATGCAAATGATCGTAAAACGTGAAATTGTAAGATTGATTGACTTACTTGAAGGAAGATCAATCTCAGTTTCTCTAGTTGTCCTCAGAAAATAATTACACACACTGTAGTGTCATGATTCACATTTGTCAATCGGCACTTTTATGACGAGAAACCTCAAAAAACTGCTGTTTACCTCTTAATCAGCCTGGCCCTGATATCTCACTTCGTTTTTGTGATTTTTCAGATCACTCTGACATCGTCCATAGATATTCTAATCTATGGACGATGACTCTGATGGATTATATAGAAGGGGGAAGGATTGTAATTATTTTCGGAGGACAACTCGAAAATTTGAGATTGATCTTGCTTCAGGCGAGTAAGTCAATCTTAAAAATTTTTTGTTGTCCTCCTCAATAATTACACACCGTCAATGTTCAAAGAAAAGAATATGATATCGATCTGAAACTGTAATATCCCTTCATTTATTGTATCCAAAATTATTGAAATAAGTATGAACAAATAGTTCCTAAATATATTCTTATATAATAAGATGTCTATATTGAAAAATGCAGCAATATATACAACTCTCTTTCAATATACCAAACGAATAACAGAACATTGAGGTTTCCCTGAGCTTGTAATAGCTTTTGCAAATTCGTGATAATCATTCGCAACAGGCCTGTTGTAGAATTTCCCAAATACCTCACGAATTTGTCCAGTCTGCTGAATTTTTCAACTTATCAATATTAGCGCCTAATGTGAAGACAGATGAAGTAGCTGCATGTCAAGTTGAATGACTCGAATACATGTTTGTGTCAATACCGCCGTTTTTAAGTATTGTTTTCATTTCCTACTCAGGGTTTGACATGTACCAGTGTGTATAGGTTTTTTATGGGCGAGAAAGAGGTGGACATCGTTATTTCCTTGAAGATTTTCTGATTTGTTCGAATAGTGAGTCAGTGTTGAACTCACACAGAGTTCAGGAACGTTTTTGAAAATGTAAATGACCTACAAGGTTGATTTTTATTTTTTCTACACCTTTTCCAATTGTAATTAAGATTAGTCAAATGTAATTCAGAAGATATCAATTGTAATTTAGAATAGTCAAATGTAATTCAGAAGATATCAATTATTGTAATTCAGAATAGTCTACTGTAATTCAGGTCTTGTCAATTGTAATTCAGAATTTGTTAATTGTAATTCAGAAAATGTCAAATGTGATTCAGATTATATATTCAATGGAGACAATCAGACCGTTAGATAGTGACAGATTTTGGTGCCCCATTTTCGCATACAAGTCTCGAATAGGGTTGAAAAGGACATCGATTCTTGGTATAATGAAGGGAAATTCACGCGTGGCTCCTGAGAAGAACATATGAAAAAATCGATTTTCCGAAACAGAAATGAAATGAGTTCGGCGCCCATTTTCCCACATGTTCACTGAAATACAATTACTGTGTTCTTGCTTGGGGCAGCCGCAGTGTATCAGTTAATTTCTCTACATATATGTCCACTATAATTGTGAATTTTCTGTATATTCTTTGTGTTGTATGAATAAATTTCATTAATCTATATTATTGAATCAAATAGTAGCAAAAAATAACCAAATATTACATATTCAAACTTATTTGAAGCTATAATATACCTAAGTAGGAATGATAACCGAATGGAGATATCATTATTAACAAGTTCATGATAACCCTGCATATAATATAAACATTTCTATAACATTCTGCAGCTTTTTCGTGTATATGGTCATGTGTGACACTCAAACCATACGTTATATAGTCTAAGAATCACTTTTTCTCTAAAATATGCAGAAGGACTAGTGTGGGAAAATAGTAGATATCAATTTTTTCCCTATTGCTGTTTTCGCAGTGTTCTCAGAATTGTCGTCCCAGTACTGAATGCCTTTTGTGTTCTTGATCAAACGTATACTTCTGCATATCGTTCATTTTCTGAATAACAATTGATATCTTCTGAATTACAATTGACAAGATCTGAATTACAATTGACAAGATCTGAATTACAGTTGATGTCTTCTGAATTACATTTGACCAATCTGAATTAAAATTGATATTTTCTGAATTACAGTTGATTCTTCTGAATTACAATTGATATCTTCCGTATTACATTTGACTAATCTGAATTACAATTGATATTCTCTGAATAACATTTTATATTATCTGAATTACTATTGGAAAAGGTGTAGATGTTTTCATTTATTCTATCTGAAATTCATATGTCAACTCTATACTGAAGAAAAATATTATCGAGACTAATTTTGGATATTGTTTGTACCCCGTGTGCAGTCGCAGGTGCGAGTAGCGTGACTAATATTTGATTTTTTACAAATTTGAAGCTTGAAGTGGATACATTTTCCGTAAGTAGGTATTCTAACATAGTAGGAGAGCCCACGATGCTAAATCGGGATTTACTCGAGCTTCAAAGAGACCTATTGGGTTGCGAAGCTTAGGAGATAAAAAGAAGAAAATGTTTTATAATGTATACCTCTTCATCGCTGGGGGGCGCGGCTATAGATTTTCAAAAATATGAAAAAAACTATTACATGGACATACTCGAGCGCGTCAGATATTGATATCATCTATGTCCTACATATTTTTAAAAATTTACGTATGTTTATCTGATTTTTGTCATGATGGGAGTGGTCGTACGTAAGGATTGAAAAAAAAAATTCGAGCGCGGCAGATTTTTTGGGGGGATGTTAAGTGAACCTAAAAGAAAGCTCTCATATAATAATCTGACGTTTCGAATGTGAAGCAGACTTGCGGCCGTTATTAGAATGTGAAAAAAAATTTCGTCATTTTGAAATACACAAGCGCGTCAGATCAAGATATATATGATTCATCTTCACGCCCTAGACGTTGCAGTCTTATAATCTGACGATTATCTGGAGGGATTCGCCTATTCTGCCAATTTGAATTTTTTTAATCATTGAACTCAATTAATTGAAAAGTTCAGGAAAAAGCATGCAAATAAAAAAAGTGTATAATTTTTTCAGTACTTATAATAATAGTAGAATAATTATAAGCAATTAAATTTTCAAAATTGTAAAACATTGTATATTCGGTGTAAACAATATCATGCCACCAACGAGTGCGATCAACTGTCATGGCATCATGCCAACAGATCAGAGTGGGGACGGAGTGAGAGAGCAATAGATAGAGAAAGAGTGAGAGAGAAATAGAAACGTGAAGAGGGAAATACAGGTATCACGTACCTGCACACATTACGCTTTATCGATGAAGTTTTATTATTTCGACTTGTGGAAATCGTCAGATTATATATTTTTTGCAATTCTTGAATTATTCCCTTCAGAATGAGAATAAAATTAGCCTAGCTCGAGAATGTCGAGATGACGTTTTTTTTTACAACTTTTTAGCCCCTCCTCTTTCTTTAGGCCACTCTTGAATTGTTAGATTAGAGGAACATACACGTTTCAGGATGTAACTAACTCACCCTACCTTAATTTGACGCGCTCGAGAATTTCAGATGATCAATTTTTTTTACTAATCTGATCCTTTATCCTTGAAGGGCGGCCATATATATAGGGCTCATATATAGTGGAAGTACTTAACCGGGTACAAGGTATTCCCCTGTGTATCAATCTGCCGCGCTTTAGTAAATCACGAAATCCCCGCTTGGGCTCCCCTATTAACACTGGTGTGGGATCCCAAGTTGTTGAATATTTTGATTGAGAAAGAGAGCAGACCTACGCAAATCTATTATGGAAAATAATAATTTGGCATCTTATAAATCGAATAAATATTCTAGGAGTGTTCTTTCTTTTTCTGGGAAAAAAATTCCACCATTTTTTATAACGGGTATTTTATTGAGATAGAGTATTATCTGTTAATGAAGATATAATTATATGTGAGGAACGTTGAGGGACACTTCTCATTTCCATTAACTTCCTGATAATTTTCCTATTTTAAGTATAACAGTCTGGTTTATGGGATGTGGAGCTCTGCAAGGAGATAATAGTAAGTCCTTGCATGGTACCATATGAATTGGTTCTTCAATCAAAAATTATCAAAGAACTGGGAACCAGGGTTGAGCTGGCCACTGAGGTACCATAATAAATCCCTCAGCATTATCTTCCTGTATCTTTGCTGAAACTGCCATGGTTAGTCAAAAAGGCAGAAAAGCATAAAAATATTCTGAGCTCCAGTCTAGAGTAAAGGCATCCACGAAGGAAGAATCAGGATCCTGCCGCCAAGAGACATATCTATCGTATTTTTATATTTTGTTGAGAAGCAAATAAATCAATAGTAGGTTGTCCCATCCTCTTTATCAGGACTGTTTTGAAGATTTGTTCATCCAGTTCATATTCTGTCTCTTGTCGTGTGGATCTAGAATCTTCATCTTCATTTTCTTTTGTTGGGATATAAGATACAAATAAGTGGATATTTTTCTCTTCGCACCACAATTATATTTGCTTACTGATGTTCCCCAGAATATTTCACAATCCCCTTTATGTTAAAGCAAGAAATGGCAGTTTCATTATCGATTCTGATAAGTACCCGATAATTTGTTTTTGTTTTCGTGAACGATTTCAAACCATTCAAAGCGGCCAACAGTTCTGAATAATTGATGTTTTTTCCAAAATCAATGTGATTTCACACCCCGCACATTGCCCCCAACCTGATTTTGACGAATCTGTATAAAATGTTCTAAAAATGAACAATTTGTTCAGGCCAGCCTCAACTCACCTACACTGTAGGTTGACGGACTAACACCTATTAGAAAACACCTACTCCCCTGGCTAATACCACGGAGGGCATTGGATAACATCCATAGGTGTTAGTGCGGGATTCTTCACAGAAGAAATTCCACATATGCTCTTGGCGATACAACTACCAGAATTGATTTTCAATTATTGGGATGGTACACACTTGCAGACCGGTTTCGGGCTATTTGGCGTCTCGTCAGTGCAAGGCAGTGCCATCATCAACATAAGTCGATGACTTCCCATAATAAAAAATCATATTCGAGTAGAGTATCTTCCCTAGACCTAGGCTGATACAAACAACTAGCAAAATTGCCGTTGCTGTGCCATCTGCCCGTAGACTAGATACTAACCAAGAGAGTAACGTAAATTTATTTTGCTTGATATTTTGTTGAGAATGTTCAATATTTTTTAGCCACCATAAATAATCATTTTCGAGGTAATCAGGCAAATATTTGTTTTATAATAACTTTTATATTTCTTAAGTGCTTCGTATTTTGCTGTTTCAAAATTTTTTGTATGAACCCAATCAAATACCGATTACGCTAGATAATTGTTGTATCGAGAATTTTGCCTTGCCTTTGAGATTTAGTAGTTCCTTTCGAATTTTTATTCGCTTGTCCTGTGGGAGGCACATGGTCATGGAGAGGGAGATAATAAGCTTTTTTTGAAATCAATTAAGAAACCTTGATTAACTTATTACTCTTTTGTCACATTTACGGAGTTTTGGCATTTTTCTTTTATTTCCCGCATTATTAACATATCATCTAGATATATCACCAATATTATACCCATTTGTCTTGATCTTCTCATAACTCTTTTCATCAATTTTTATAATAAATACGGAGCATTATTCAGTTCGAATAGCAAACACGTAAATTTGTAAATTTTCTCCTCAGAACTGAATTTCACATATTTTTTGATCTTCGTATTCACGGAATACTGAGAAAACAATTAAAGTAATCAGACGTATTACTGTTCTGAAATCTTATAACTGGAAACAGGAAGGTGTTATAAACTCTTTCAACTTTTTGAGATTCAGAGTGAATCTAAAGTCACCGTTTGGCTTTTTTCTCAAAAAATATGATGAGAAAAAAATCATCTTTCTCGTAATCATAATCCGCAGTAGCTCCAATTACTAAGAGGTTACTAATTATTTTTTTATAAGTTACGATATTTTCCTGGGTTCGTTTATTGAAACTGCAAACAAGACCTAAACAACTTTCATTAAAACTCTATTACAATACAATACACTTAACACTCAAACTGCTCAGCTAGACTATCCAATATTCTTTACTGAACTCCCGTTTCGATGGTTGCTCCTCTATTTATACTCAAATCGAAGCATATCGATTCATCTGGAAGTTTGAATGTTCCATTCGCGCCTCGAAGTCTCGAATCTAGAATGGCCAGAACATCGAGAGTCTTCGCTCGGAAACGACTCAAACATTCAGCTGTTCCGAGAATATACATCGGGGAGCGACAGCGCTTTCGGGATCGCGGCGGCTGGCTCAGTTAGTTGAATTCTCATTATACTCAGCGGCGGCGTAAGGGGATTTCGTAACATCATCTCCCTCTCAATTTTGATCGTCTCGATCAAACAATGTCTCATTATCCCCATTGTAGCGTTTGAGTTTTTCTAGGTGAACGACCTTCTTTTTTCACACCTTCAGGCAACCCCTTCTTTGAATCCCCAGTATTCACCTTGAGATCGTATCGAGCCTTCATCCGGTCACTAGTTATCTTCAATCTTTTTTTCGCAGTATCAGACGGGACGCTAGTTTCAGATCTCGCTTTCCTTTCTCACTTCAACGGTATTTCTTGAGCCATTTTGGCAACATGATTTTTCCGAAGTAGAAATGCCTCCTGAATCCGATTCTGAATGTTGCCAAGCCGAATTTTGGGTCCTTTCCTGAAAATTGACGATGGCGGATAAAATGGCGTCAGAATCTTCAAAATTGTATGCGCACTCAAACTCAGTCGAGTCGGGTGTCTAGACATACGTTTCCGAGGTCAGAGAGCTCATTTTTCATGACCGGAAGTGTGACCGTGCACCGGAAGTGGCTCGAAACAAGATGGCGGCGATGTTTTCAGTAATTAGGGATATTTTCGTTTTCCCTGCAAGCGGCGTTTGATGGTCGATCTGACAGGCTTCAGGCGGGAGGAGGGACGGTACGCTAACAAAAGCCCTGTCGACCTCCTTGTACCCGATTCGGCTGGGCTGGGCAACTGCGGGTCGGCCTCAGCAGCACCATGCCATACATCAGTCTGGTAGTGTGCCCGGAGGATGTGTTGGTGCGCAGCATCAGAGGTTGGAGGTAAGCGTTCAGGCCCCGGAGTCGTCCCAAAAAGGGCGTGGCGTGTTTCATCGCAGGTGTGCTCCTTGGACTTGTAGAGTAGCGCAATGAACTGCTCAGCACGGGCCAGGGTCCTCTCGCTGAGCGGGTGAATCCCGATCCCGGTGAGCAGTTCAGAATGACTGCGGTATATGGCCCAAGCGCCACATTTGCCGATACCTAAAAGGGAAAGAAAGGAACACGTTTTGAATAATGAAATTGTACAGTTTGCTTTGATGGTGCAAATGCATCGTTGGATATGTACCTGCAATAAATTCATTCGAATCACAGCCAGTCAGGGAGTGGAAAGCCAATACGTTTTGATGCTCAGAAGGGCTCAGATTAGCCACCACATCATGAATTGGGACAAACTTCTGGTCCTTACAGTTCTCTGTTAAAACTTTCTCTAGAGCATCGACATCTCCCAAAGCACCAATGGATTTCTCGCTTACATCAGGTTTATTGGTGTTGAGGTACTCCAGGAACTTCGGAGCCAAAAGTCTCCACAGGACTTGAAGGGTAAGTTAAAGAAAACGCATGCTCTTAACATAAGCCTTACCTTCCATTACCTCCCCAGCATAATTTTCTGAAACTATGCCAATTTCTATCCATATATTTTACAATCCACTTTCCGACATTTGTTTGCCAATCACTTCCAAAAAATTCAGGGAAATGTGAAGACCGCCCATTCTCAAAATAACTCGATTCTGATACTTGGGACAGTCCCACTTGAGCTCCAGCATACGACAATACAGCTGCTGGTCGACTGTTACAACAACGTATTTGTGACCCAACCAGTCTGATTTATACAGTGACCTTTCAAGTACTCGATTCTGATACTTGGGACAGTCCCACTTAAGCTCCAGCATACGACAATACAGCTGCTGGTCGACTGTTACAACAACGTATTTGTGACCCAACCTGTCTGCTATATACAGTAACCTTTCAAGTACAGTATTCAACGTTCTCATTTCATGAGCAGGTTCTGAATAATAGGCATGTAACTAACTGATGTTTCTTCCAAAATCCTTTCAGAATTGTTTTTGTTAAATTCAGTCCAGCCCTGACAAATTTCATTGTTCTGACGAAATAGCATGAATGTTAAATCCTCAACCTTTGCGGTTTGAACTGCTGAAGTCACCGTATTTTCAAACCACGCTGGGTGTGCGTCCATCTGCGGCTGAACTGAGTTTGGTTTGACTTTTGTAGGGATTATCCTTTGTAGTGCGGCAGGCACTTTCAGAGACTTTTTCTTCGACCGACTGACTAATTCTAGGATTTTGTCAACAGGATTCTTGGTTCTATGAAATGAAACAATCTGAGTTCCATGGAATGAACGTTTCCCGTCGAGCGTGTCCATTTGGATATCAAAATTGTCAGCAGTGACGTGAAGCACGGCAGCAGGCTGATCACAGGTAGGCTGATGCATCACAGCAGTCGCCAAGTAAGATGGTACAACTGATCCTGGAAAAATAATCAAGCATTTAGTAAGTGTTCCTCAAGGTATGTATTGCTGTTTTCTCTCTCCTGATGAAATAATCTAACCATTACCTGTTCTCACGTCCATACTTTCCAGGCACTTTTCAGCCAGACCAGTATCAAATTGCAGGACTTGATCGTAACTGATGCAGTGACCGGCTCTATTAAAAAGCTGCACAATTTTCTTTTTTCGCGTTTTCATATGAAGGGTTAGCCCAAGACCAATGAGGTGCCATTTTTCTGCCTCCACCAGCAATAAATATCATGTCTTGAGCTAGAGAAATAATTCTTGTATTCCTAACTGCATTATCCGGATCCAGCTCATCATTTTCGATTTCAGTGTCAAGCATCTTGTCCAACTGACCCAAACCGTCTCTACCACCAAACATGACACTCAAAAAAAGGTGCAGCTGTGGAGGAATTTGAGACTTGGCATCCTCTCTTTTGATGTTCAATCCCGTGTGTGTTGGGGTGCTTTCTGAAGCATCTCTTAAAAGACAAGCAGCATGAACGAGCGACGTAAAGCTGCCGCCATCTGCAGGTGAGTAGGGAGTTATTGTGGAATCTTCGCTGTTAATTCATGAGAAAATTTTAGAGGAATGCTTATCTCTGTTCATTGGGCGATACAGCTCATAAACATCATCGACACGGTCTTCAATATCACTGAGAAAAGAAGATGTTCGAGATTCATATTTGTTGGGTACAACCTTTCCGATGTCTCTCGCTGAATCACGGTATCGATCAAAAACGACGTGAACTTGTAGGACCTGAAAAGAAATTGTTGTACATCAAGAGGACAGTTGAGAGCCTTGAAGCCTGTCTAAAATCCAGGTAATAGTTGTTACTAGGGCTACGCTCCTCGAATTTCAACGTCGCGTAAGAGGCTTCGCGAGACTGCATTCTTATGTAGTTGTTACTCCATGCATGAGACACTTTGCAGTCACCTCACTTGAAAAATCTGCTTCGAATCTCCTTTAACATGGAATATGAAGAGGGACCGTATTTTTGCCACTGATAGTACAATGGGAAGAAAAAAAGGTGTCTCAAAAATTAAAATTTTATGTTTTCTCAACGTGTCATCATGACATTTGAAGACTTTTTGGTCAAGATTTGAAAAATCCATTTTTTTCAATTTCACAGGATTTTATAGAATTTCAGTTATAGCCAAAAAAACAATATCTTACCTGGGATTTTGCTGCCGCTACCCTCATTCATAGCATAATTTGACGAGTGACAAATTACTTGGGGGTCGTGACTCAGCGCCACCATCATCAATTTCACGCAATTGGTTTTGGAGACAGTAGGTATGTGTGATACAGGATATCAGCAGCAACTGCATCATAGTGACTCACTCGACGTTTCAAATCATAATCATATTGAGCAATTTTCTCTATCTTCAGAAGAAGCTGATTTTCTAATGTCTTACCTGGCATACAATGCAGAGTCTTTTGTCCACGCTGGCACCAGGCGTAGAGCGCAAGACTCGTAATGGATTTTGTTTAGTCTGCCCACTGACAACTGGTTTCAGCCTCTTCATTTTCGCCGTGTGAGTGAATTCCTGGTAGCAAACGCGATGATAGTGCATGGTCGCCCAGTCATGCTCTAGGACATTCTCGATACCTCCAGCCTATTTGGTGCCATGATATGATTTTCTTGATTCAGCGCACTCAATTAGTTTAACTGCACTGACGTCGCTGCTCTCTATAATACTGTCCTTTGTCTTTTTAAGGCATAAAACACATTTTGCCGGCTCAGCATCCGCAGGAACAAGGGTCGCTGCTGGTTCCGTCATTGAGAATGGGAAGAAATAGGCCACTGGATGGCTTGAGGGTAGTAACGAGAGTCCTGCGAACTTAGACAATTTATGCTTAGGAGAATACAAATTGGAAAATAGCGTTGGAGTTTCGATTGTGTGAAAAAATGTATACACACTGGATATAAAAATGATTTAAAGGGCAGGATATGACTACCAGCTACAAAAAAAACGTGATACGTAACTTGCTGAATGTGTTCGCTTTCAACTTTGAGTCTGTACCTTCATTGCCGTTAACCGGAAGTGCTTCCGGTGGTCACAGAAAGCACTTCCGGTGTTGATTTTTGAGTTTCTCGGTCCCAGAAACCATAAAAACGACATTTCAGATCGACCATCAAACGCCGCTTGCAGGGAAAACGAAAATATCCTTAATTACTGAAAACATAAAAAATGAGCTCTCTGACCTCGGAAACGTATGTCTAGACACCCGACTCTACTGAGTTTGAGTGCGCATACAATTTTGAAAATTTTGACGTCATTTTAGCCGCCATCTTCAATTTTCAGGAAAGGACCCAAAATTCGGCTTGGCAACATTCAGAATCGGATTCAGCAGGCATTTTTACTTTGGAAAAGTCATGTTGCCAAAATGGCTCAAGAAATGCCGTTGAGTTTTCACCGGTCTGAATCAACTCCCCGCTATATCGTGGATTCCTCTCAAGCTGTCTCGCAGTTCGTCTGCATAATCCCGCACCACTTTTTCTTTAGCACTTGATGATCCCAACAGCAAGTCATAGGGCAAAGATCTTTCCCGAAGATGATACTGGCTGGGGTGTGTTTTGTGGAATCGTGCACAGCTGCTCGGTAGGCCATCAAGAATAGTTGAGGATGTCGATCCCAGCCTTTTTGATGCTCTTCCTCTACTTTGGAAAGATGTTCTTCAATAGTCCTGTTGAAGCTCTCGACCATGCCATCAGACTGTGGGTGGAGGGTAGTTGTTCTGGTCTTCTAATTTCCATCAATTCACAAACTTTCTTGAATAAGTTCGAATAAAAATTCCTTCCTTGATCCTTGGCACTCCGAACCTTGCAAACATGTTTGTTAAATATTCGAAGTTCACCTACCCGGTGACTGAATACGTCGTATGTAGGACGAAATATACGGATCGGAAACGTAAAAGTACTTAACAAACTCAAAATATATTCAAAAAGAAAGTTCAATACAATTGACTCATCAATCATATATCAATGACAGTAACTTGACAGTCTCGTTAGAAAAATACAATGCGTACAAAATAAGCATAACACATTCAGAAAATGAACTATCTCCGACATACTCCCACCTTGAGTTGTAGAACCTTGTTCAACAACTCAAATTGCTACGGAGAAAATCTTTGAACAGGTTTCACTTTTCTACCATATCTAGTGGTTATCGTAAGTGGTTCAGGATTTTCGGAGCACTCGTTGTCTTTTTCTTGTGTTTCTTCAGTTTCTTTACTTGCGGTCTCTCTTGTAGAAACTGCTCTGTCTGATATCTGAGTTAAGTCCAAATCATCAGCACAATTCATCTCTAAGGGATATACTCGTTGTAGAGGCCTGAGTACTATTCCCTTCGTTGTCTTCAGTTCTACCAGACGTGTTTTATAATCCTCTCCTGGTATCAGCTCTTGAACATACGCCAAAGGCCATTCCATCCTTTTGGTATTGTCGGTTCCTATCAAGACGATTTCACCAATTTTAATTTCTCTCTGTTTTTGTTTTTTCGATGACAATTTCAGTTGACCTAAATATTCATTTCTGAATCTTTTACGAAGATCATCTTTCAGCTTCATCCTGTATCTCATATGTTTTCTCAGATCTGAACTTTCCACAGCCTCCAAATCGGGAACTCCGCACTCTGAAATTTCCTTGAGAAACATGGCAGGAGTCAGAGGAACAAGATCTTTACTATCTTCGGGCATGTAAGTTAGGGGTCTTGAATTCAGTACTGATTCACAGTCGCAAAGTATCGTGGATAACTCCTCGTATGTCAGACTGGTTTTTCCCAAAACTTTCCTCAGTAGATCCTTCATTATTCCTATTAATCTCTCCCACCAACCACCCCACCAGGCAGCTGTTGGCGGATTAAATTTCCACGCTATCCTCTCGGCGGTACTGTAAGCGGTTATCATTTTCCAATCCAACTGTGAAAAGGCATTCTCAGCACCAATAAAATTTGTACCATTGTCGCTGTATACAGTCAATGGTCTTCCTCTTCTGGCCACAAATCTTCTGAATGATTGTAAGAAAACATCTGTAGAAAGTGATGAGACAAGTTCTGAATGTACAGCTCTATAAATGGCACATGTATATAGGCATATCCAAGCCTTCTCTCCAGTTCGAATGTAGAGTGGACCGGCTAAATCTACACCGATGACTTCAAAAACTTTGGCTTCTCGCACACGATTTTCTGGAAGTGCTATGGCTGGAACCTCAATACGCCTGGAATTGAATCTACAACATTTCGGACACTTTGAAATAACGGATTTTACTGATTTTCTCCCTCTGATTATCCAAAATCTCTCTCGAAGAAGACTCAATAATCCCTTAACTCCGACATGCAATGATTTCAAGTGAGTTTCGTAGATTAGCTTACTCACAACAGGGTGCTTAGAAGGTAGAATGATAGGAAAACGGAAATCAGGAGAATCAGTTCTTTCGGATATCCTAGAAGATCGTTCGACCAGGTTTTCAATGATATTTTGAAAATGTTTGGACAAGAAAACACTGACAAGATTGCCATATTCAGCAAAATTAATATTCTGGAGCAAAAAATCCAGGTCCTGATGGATTTGCATAGACAAATGGTGGAATTTTTATTAGACGACGAAGATGCTTTGAACAAAGAGATATCTACGGCTGATGAATACTCTGACAAGTATTTCAAAGTCAAACTTTTAGCTGATAATCTTTCAAACAAAAACATTATTGCTGACTCTCTTTCTCAATGCTCTAATGAAATGAAGAAAAAGCTGAACCTACCAAAAATTGAATTCAGGAAGTTTGGTGGTGAGATCAAAGACTGGCTTTCGTTTTGGAGTCAATTTCAAAGGGTAAATGATGATGAAGACATTGCACCACAGGATATATTTCAATATCTGATCCAAGCATCGATACCCAATTCGAAAGCTCGCCAACTCATAGATAGTTACCCTCCCAGTGCAGAAAACTACCCGAAAGTGATTGAAAGCCTAAAGAAAAGGTTTGGCAGGAAAGATCTTCTTGTAGAATTCTACGTGCGTGAGTTGCTGAGACTAATATTGAACAACTTGTCGACTCAAAATAATCTTAGTATCCTTTACGACAAGATGGAATCGCAATTACGTGCTTTAGAAACCCTCGATGTTACTTCAGACACTTGTGCAGCCATATTATATCCTTTGGTGGAGTCTTGTCTCCCGGAAGACCTAATACGAGTATGGCAACGAAGCAGTCTCTATGATAGTGACTCTACACTCAAAGATCGCCTAGACAAGTTGATGAATTTTCTCAGGAAAGAAGTCGAAAACGAGGAAAGAATAAGTTTAGCTATGTCTGGATTCGACGTTCAGGGTAAATCCAAGAAGAAAAATGATGCCCAAAAACATAATTTTTCTCTACCAACCGCCGCTGGATTGATGAATAACAAACTACACAAAAAATGTAATTTTTGTAGTGGAAATCATCCGAGCGAACTCTGCCCCGAAGCTAAAAAGTGGACATTATTCGACCGCAAAAAGAAACTCCTTGGAAAAGCCTGCTGTTATATCTGCTTGAATTATGGTCATATTTCCAAAAAATGTCGTGTGCCCGTAACTTGCACTCTTTGCGGTAGTAGACATCATGCCATCATGTGTCCCAAGTCCGAAGATTTAGACTCGAAGGCTAAGAGTACGAGTGTAGAAAACAGTCTATCGAACAGTTCATACTCCGAAGTTTTTCTACAGACATTAGTCGTCAATTTGAATGGATTCGACAAAACCAGAACAGCTCGGATTATTTTTGATACCGGATCTCAAAAATCATACGTCACGAAATCTGCAGCTGAAGAGATGGGATACAACTGCTTGCGGCAAGAAGAAATTATTCACGCCCTCTTTGGTGGTTCAAGGACGAATGTTGTCAAACATAATTGTTATCGCATAAGATTGAGTGACTTGAAGAATGAATATGCCTGCAATTTTGAAGCCCTTGGTCAATCAATCATATGCAGTAATGTGAACTATATTCGTAAAGGTCCTTGGATGAATACATTGCAGTCTGTTGGCATCGAAATCACTGATGTCAGAGAAGGGCCAATCGATATTTTAATTGGTGCTGATATAGCAGGAAAATTATTCACTGGTAACCGATATGAGTTGGAATGCGGCCTAGTAGCAATTGAAACTCTATTAGGTTGGACCCTGATGGGAAAACTCAAAGAAAACCATGACACTCCGAATTCATCGATAGTGATGTCCATGTTTTCCAAATACGAATCTATTGCTGGTCATTGGATGTACTTGGGATTTCGGATCCGTCAGAAAAGAGGACACAGAAAGAAATTGAGGAATTTGTCATGTCTCAATTCTTGAAGAACATCGTTATAGGCACGAAGATGGTAGATACGAAGTTTGTCTGTCGTGGATCGAAGATCATCCTCCTTTACCGAGTAATTATGAAGCAGCCAGAAGACGACTAGAATCATTGCTGAACAAACTCGAGTCAGATGGTTTGCGTGATCAATATGCCCAGGTTTTCACAGAATGGCAAATCGAAGGTATCATCGAAGGGGTACCCGAGTCGGACTTATTCGATGGAGGACATTATTTACCACATCGCCACGTGGTAAAAGAAAACAGCGCGACTACAAAAATCCGACCTGTTTTTGATGCCTCTTCTCGACAGAAAAATCAGCCATCCTTAAATCAATGCCTAGAAAAGGGCATTAATCTCATTGAATTGATACCGTCACTGTTGATGAGATTTCGTTTTTCACGCTTCGGACTCATAGCTGACATAAAGAAAGCTTTCTTGCAGATAAGTTTGAATCCCAGAGAGAGAGATTTTTTGCGTTTCCTTTGGTTAGATGATTCAGGAAAGCTGAAAATATATCGACATACAAGAGTTGTATTTGGGATTTCCTGTAGCCCGTTTCTGTTAGGAGCAGTAATCGAATACCATTTGAAAAGCTGCCTCGAAAATTCACGAAATGGTGACATAATAACTCAGTTACTGAAGAGTTTTTATGTGGATAATTGCGTTGTCAGTTTGGATACCAGAGAAGAAATCCACAATTTCATTGAAGTTTCCACAAGACTCTTTGCTGATGCCAAGTTTGATTTGAGAGGGTGGGAGCATTCTGATTTCGATGGTTCTTCAACTAATGACAACAGCTTCTCTTCGATTTTGGGATTTTCTTGGAATAGAAACTCGGATACATTGCAGTTGACATCGGAATGGTTTCGAGATATTCATACTGAAACGATTACAAAACGGGTTATTTTGTCGATAACTCAACGAATTTTCGATCCCATTGGATTTTCATGCCCAGTTTCTCTTTATCCCAAGATATTATTGCAGAAGACATGGGAATCGAAAACAGGATGGGATACTGAGGTACAAAACGACATCAAACAAGGGTTTTTGAAATGGTTTGAAGAAGTTCCAATTCTTTTCGACCTAAAAGTACCTAGATGGTTATTTCATTCCATTGAGGGAAAGAATCACTGTAGTTTGCATGTTTTCTGTGATGGAAGCCAACTTGCCTACGCTACAGCCATATTCATGAGATCTGAAACATGCAATGGTGTGAAAGTTCAACTAGTACAAGCCAAGAGTAGAGTCTCTCCTGTGAAACGAATGACCATTCCTCGATTGGAATTGCTAGCAGCTACCATAGGAGCAAGATTATCCAGAACTGTTACCGACAGCATCGATTCCAGTATCTTGGTTTATTATTGGTCTGATTCGACTACTGTCTTAGCCTGGATCAAAGACGAAGAGAATTGGAAACCTTTTGTCAGGAATCGAGTGAAGGAAATTCGAAGCTTGACGAATCCAAAAGCCTGGTTTCACGTTCCAGGTGATCTCAATCCCGCCGATCTTCCGTCTCGTGGTTGTTCTCCACGACAATTGATGCAATCGAAATGGTGGGAGGGACCTGAATGGTTGAGAAAATCTCCGAAGTACTGGCCGAATCAGCTCTACGCTAGAGATGAGGAGATGATTGAATCAGAGAAAAAGAGAAATGTGACTTTGAATAATGTTTCAACTTCGATTGATTTTTCTTGGTATCACGAGAGAATTTCGAAATACAGTAAAATCATCCGAGTATTTGGTTGGATTCGACGATTTACTGTCAATTGCCGTTCCGATTATAAGATGAATGCTGAAGAGGAATTGTCCTTGGAGGAAGTGCAGTCTGCTGAAAAATGTATAATGAGATTTGTGCAATATGAAGCTTTCAATGGACTTGACGATTCTCAGTTGACCTAAATATTCATTTCTAAATCTTTTACGAAGATCATCTTTCAGCTTCATCCTGTATCTCATATGTTTTCTCAGATCTGAACTTTCCACAGCGTCCTGTCACGGTCGCCAAATGTTAAATATTCGAAGTTCACCTACCCGGTGACTGAATACGTCGTATGTAGGACGAAATATACGGATCGGAAACGTAAAAGTACTCAACAAACTCAAAATATATTCAAAAAGAAAGTTCAATACAATTGACTCATCAATCACTAATCAATGACATTAACTTGACAGTCTCGTTAGAAAAATACAATGCGTACAAAATAAGCATAACACATTCAGAAAATGAACTATCTCCGACAATGTTGTTCACCAGAGCTTTTGCAACTGTGGATGCTTCTTGATCAGGCAAGGTATAAGCTTCAACCCATTTACTGAAGTAGTCCATGACAACGAGGTTGTATTTGTTGGCATCATTCGTCATCGGAAACGGTCCAGCTATATCAATGGCGATTCGTTCGAAGGGAGCACCAACGTTGTATTGTTCCATCTCGCCTCTTAATCTTGTTCTAGGACCTTTGCTTGCTTTGCATTTTGGGCATGTTCGGCATCATTTCTCGACATCTCGAAATTGGACCTAGTACAACCTTTGCCGTATTTTATCCAAGGTCTTGTTGACTCCAAGATGTCCACCGTTTCACCACCATGAATCTCTTTCAATACATCATCTATTCTTGACATAAGCTTTCTTCAGTATGCCATTCTCGACAACCAAGGAATCCCATTGCGCCCACAATGCCTTGAACATTGGTGATTGATCGGCGAAGTTCTTTCAGGTGGGTCTTTTCGCTCCATTTTCCATCCATTTATATTTGGATCACTCGTCTGGTCTTGTCTCATTTTTGCTGCGGTCTCATTTTTGCTGTGGTCCAATTGTCGTCTACCATCAATTTCACTTGGTTGATTCCTTCGAGACGTTCAATTCGCTCACAGTGCTTACAATCATTCGAACAAGATCTTCTGGAAAAGGCATCTGCTTTGTTATGTAATCGCCCTGGTCGATGTTTTACCTTGAAGTAATACTGGTTTAACTTTTCAATCCATCTTGCCTCTTGTTTTTCAGGAGTCTTTATCTCGAGTAACCACTTCAGAGCTGCATGATCGATTCTAATGAGGAACTCTCTTCCTTACAATATGTATTTGTGGAAGTGGTCTACAGCGTTGATTATTGCCAGTAGTTCCTTTTTTGTTACGCAATAATTCCTTGCTGGCTTGATCAGTACTCAGCTGTAGAACTCAATTACTTTTTCCTGGCCATCTTGTTCTTTTGACAGTACGGCTCCTATACCATCATTACTGGCATCAAATCTGTGTCCAAGACGAATAGGTGTCGTTGACGTGGGAAACTCAAAATGGGGCTGGAACACAGAGCAACTTTCAGTTTCCCAAATGCTCTTCCACTTTAGTTGGACGAGATGAATCTGACTCGGTCTTCTGTCAACTTATAAAGGGGTGCCGCAATGTCAGCAAATCCTTCCACGAACCGGCGGTAGTAGGTGCAGAGACCTAGGAAACTCCTCACTCCATGTTTGTCTTTTGGCCTCGGTCAGTCTCTTATCGCCTGTATCTTCCTTTCATCTGTTCGAATGCCATTTGATGACACTCTATGACCTGAAAAAAATCTACCTCTTCCTGGAACAATAAGCATATTTGGAGATTGAGTTTGAGGTTGGCATTCCTGAACCGTTCAAAGACTTCTCGCAAATTATGCAGATGTTCTTTGAATATCTTTTCCATGACCAAAACCTCGTCGAGGTATACAAGACAAGTCTTCAAAGGGAGCCCACGCAGGACCAGCTCAATTAGTATTTCAAATGTTGCTGGAGCATTGCACAATCCAAACGGCATAACAGTAAAATGGTAAAGTCCACTTCCAGTCGAGAATGCAGTCTTTTCCTTATCATCTTCATGTTTGCCCATTTGCCAGTAGCCGCTCTTCAGATCTAGTGTTGAAAACCAACGTGAACATGCCAAAGTTGTTGATGTGTCATCTATTCTTGGTAGAGGGTAGCTGTCTTCCTTAGTGACATCATTTTATTTCCTTCATTCGACACAGAATCTCGTGGATCCATCCTTCTTGGAAACAAACACAACAGGTGCAGACCAAGGGCTCAATGATTCTTCAATCACACCTTCTCTCATCATCTTACAAACAAGCTTTTCCACCTCTTGTTGTTTGGCAAATAGAACTCTCCTTGGCGGTTGCTGAATCGGGTGGGCTTGGACAGTATAAATTCTGTGTTTGACCAACTTAATTCTTCCTGCTAATTTCGAAACGAAGATGTAACTTTCACTCCTGATGAAAGTCTTGGCAGCTTTCAGTTCCTCTCCTGATAAGTGTTCGAGTGATTTTGCAAAAGTTGTCATAGCACTTTCAGATACTGCCTTCATTTCCTTGTGTTCATTTGAATCGTAGTTCTCTACCCACGTAACTGGTTCACAGGTTCCAATGACATCACCTCCTTCAACTGTTTCTTTTTCTGGATACACGTTGACATCTCTCACAGGGATGTTTTTTCGTTTTTACTAAGGCTCGTGCGAGAACTTAGTTGTTTGGGAATTCATGACATGGCTGTACTATTCCAACGCAGCACCCAGGGTCTTCATCTAATGTAGCGCAAACTATTTATCTCTGAAAATCCAAGAAGTCCCGCGGTTTTCAATAATCGCAGATTCGAAGGTATCGTCCTTTCTGCTGGATCTTCTTCTCATTGTCGAATGAAAATCCACAGTCACTGATCAAGTCCATTCCGAGTATAAATTCAGCTTCTATATCTACGACGTGAACTGTATCTATAATGGTGAGTCGAATAGGTGCGTTTTCACCAGTGACCGTCCGAAGCACGACGTTGGAAAAAATAGCATTCACGCTTCCACGCGGAAGGATGTCGCTGCGTACTAAGGAAAATGCAGCACCGGCGTCTATGGTGCATGGAATGGTAAGGCTCTCAGATGTTCGTTTTAGCACTGTTATTGCTGGCCAGCATGCGCTCCGATATGCTGGCTGATTCTAGTTTTTTTGCTGCCAATTTGAGGACTCGCTGGATGACCTTGTCCTCACAGGTGATTGTGTACGTGATGGCACCCTTACAGGTGAGTTATATCTTGGTGGCATTCTCACCTTGCAGTCTTTGATAAAATGTCTGGGTTTTCCATACTCATAGCAATTACTCTTCTTTTGGGTGTTCATTCCGCCTGAGCACTCGCACTTTCGGCCTCGAGGTGATGAAGGCTGCCTCCATTTCTAGCAAAAGTACCAAGGCATTGCTACTTCTTTTGAAACTTGTCAGTCGTAAATTTCGTTGGATCTCTGGGTCTCTCAGTCCATCAATAAACATCTGCACCAGCTGGATGAGGCGTCTCACATCTGCTTCAAATTCTTGTAGACTACCACCCGATTTTTGTGCGCAAGTCTTCATTTGAGCCTGGTACAGCTATTCTCGGTATTGATCGCCATAATGCAACTCTAAAGCACGAATCAGGTCCTCATATTTCTTTTGCTGTTCGATGGGTATGGTCTGCAATATACCCAAAGCTGAGCCTCTCAAAGCTACTATAAGTGCTGTAGCTTTATCTTCTTCGCCCCATCCATTAGTCTCTGCCGAAGCCTCGAATTGTCAGCGATAGATGGACCAAGACGACTGTCCATCAAGAGTTGGTGGTTTTACGGAAATTGCAGATGTGGCAACCCTGTCTCGGCGATCCTGGTTCTTGACAACAGCTATCTGCCTTTCTCGTCCTTTCACCACCTCTCGCACTGTATCCACTTTCTCATTGACCACATCGATTTTCTTGACGTCTTCCTTTAGTTCTTCTTTCAGATCTACTTTTAGTTCTTTCATTCGTAATTCAGTTTTATATAACACATGCTCGAAGAACTTTTCTTGATGTTCTAGAATCTTCTCGAAGTCTGCTTTCCGTTACTTTTCATTTGTTTTGATTTATTCTTTTGTTTTTCTAGAATGTTCTGGAGCACTTCTTTTCGTTCTTGTTTTTCCTCCTGCCGTCGCTTCTCCAATTATGTATATATATATATATATATATATATATATATATATATATATACTCCAGTCGAGTTCGGAGGTCGAAACTCAATCATCACCTAGAAGATGGCAAATGAGACTTTGCCGAAATGTTGTGACAATTATCCTTCAGAGGATCAAAACCACAGAACAAGGAATGACTATTGCGACTGTGCTATTGCTGTTGGGATTCCTTTGACTCACCATTTATTTTTCTCGAAAACAGTATCAACACACATTTTCCCAATGCTACTTGGAAAGTACACTATAATAGTATAGACTGGATCTGAGAAAATTGTACCACTTATTTTGTCAAATATGCATCCCATCACGAAATGGGGTTATTAAGTTGTATAAAAAAAATCAATAGCTAGAATCAATATATAGAAGGCGAGGGGTAGTCTTGAGTAGCTAGTTGAGAAAAAACGGATTTGATAGTGAGAATGCAGTCAAAATGTTGGTCTGTTTTCTGAAAAAAACTTTTTGTCACATGGTCGAGCTTTCGAAAATCTTTATTCTCTTTATTATTCTCTTCTCTTGTATGCCATGGAATAGCGGGTATTCAGTCTGGCCTGTGAAGTGAAACTCTTTTTTACTCAGAGCTTTCGACAAACTGTATGTCTTTATCAAGGCTAAAAATAAGATATAAAACATAACTAATTGAGTCACAGGTTGATTGGGTTGGAATAATGAATAAATAATAGATGTATAAAATTTTCTAAAATGCATGTCATTGATTGCCAATTGGATTGAAGATGCTTGATTATTTCGATGGTGAAAATTTAGTATCATTGGTTTTGTTTTGAATGGAATATACAGTGTCAAGCTCTGATGTGGAAATGATTTGTTGGAAATGCTGTCGAGTGAAAAAGAATGAATATATATTACTGAATTGGTCAGTGTCACCCATTTTGTTCATGCGCATTGCGTCATTATATATATCTTACCACCCCGAAATTAATTTACATAGTAATCTCTGACATCATTTATGGATTGACATGGAAAGGGACCTTGTTTTATTCTGAGGCATGAAGTCCAGGGTCATCGATTCAAAGTCAATGGGCGACTTCGTATATCCGGTCTCTAGATGGACCATAGTTATAACAAAAGTATCTTCTGTACTGCAGAAAATGTCAGTTGTATGCAAATATTATTGCCTCTACCAATACATACTGTTTTCTGGAGGATTTGAGTCTATAAAGAAAGACAATGAATGTGATTGTGAGGCTGATGCCCGTTTCATTATTCATTCATCGAGTTTATTTTTAATTCTCCCTGAAAATTTTCAATGAGGTGTTACATTTTCATTTCAGTTCAAATTTCATTCTCTATCTGACATTGATTTTTTCACAGAATACGATGTGGTGAAGAGAATATATGTCAATACACTGTTCATTCTTCAATATTCCGTTTCATTTCTTTAAGCAAAGCAATATATTCAACATACTTTATCTGATAATAATCGGAAAAACAGTTGATTCGCCTTCCTATTATGTTGCGTCGAATAGATAAATGTGCTCCCAGACAATACAAATTATCAAGATAGCACTCTAGCCAGATTACAATAATTACAATTCAATTTACATAATGTTTCAAGATATTGATTAATTTCCTCTTCTATTCATATTGTAATTAACTAAGTAGTAGCGATAAATTAAAAGCTCTTGTTCTTTTCTGTCAGATAAACAAAACAAGTGTAATTTCATCAGCAATTTTCAGAACATTGACTTGGAATATCTTGAAGGAAATCTTGTCGACAACTATTTCAAGTTCATCGAACTTCACGCTATATCATCGACATTATCGCAATGTTTGATCCTTCATGTATGATTTGAAAAAAAACTATGAATGAACTCGAAACGATTCAGATTTCAAGATTTTGTTCTAAACATAAGTTGAGGCAACTAGGTTTCATCCAGAAAAGAAATTCGTTTTCGGTAATGATTCCCTGTAGAAACTCGATTTGAATTATCAAAATAGATTATTGAATTGCATTGTTTTCAAAACATTCTATACAATACCATTCAGACAAAAGGGCATCTAAGCGCAGATGACTTATTGTTTTACGCCTTATTTCTATAACATCCTATTTTGTCATGAAGAAGAGTGAGCAACTGATTGTGTTCTTTGAAACATTGCAAATGTCAACAAAGTGTTGGTTCTTATTTACTTCGCTTCCGATCATCTCAATCCCAGTTGACAATGAATTGAAGAGTTTGAGCCCGAAGTAATACATACTCCTCTGTGTGGCTTTTCTTGAAGAATGACATATCCACACATATACCATTATAAACAATTCTGGTGTTTCTATTCTTAACAGTCTGGTATTATTCGAGTATCCATATGAGGCAGTTATATGCATAAAACTTCTGAAATTGAATAATTTACTATCACCATACAACGCTTTTTTTTCGTATTGTTCCGGTGCTCAAAAAACAAATCTTACAGATTGGATATCTTTTGGATATTATACGAAACATTGTTAAACATTCCCCCATATTGTGATGCAATACCTATCTTATAACTGACTCAACTGGTTGATTATACAGCGTGAGTCACGGCGATGGTAGGTTAGACGTTTCTGGAAAACGCAACGCATGATTTCTCTGAAAATTTCACCTGTCACATTTTCTTACATGTTACCTGTTCTATCGATCTAAACTATTTTCAGCATTGCGTTGTTGCCACTTCCATCGAAGAGTCCTAGCAACTTAATTTTTTCAAATGGAACACCCCGTATATTGATACATTTTTGGAGAATTGCTCTATTATTTCAATACTTTTTTGTTAATAATATTATACTATACCTATCTCTATCTTTTTTCGAGATAAAAAATAAATGGTGCTGAATATGGTCCAAAACATAGCCTTAATTGAACTCAAGTACATCAGTACTCTCAATTCATGAGACTTTTTGCTGGAACAAGCAGAGGCTGCAATGCTGAAAATGTTTCAGATCGATAGAACAGGAAAGGAAATGTGAGAGGAGAAATTTTCAGAAATATCATGCGTTGCGTTTTCCAGAGACACCTACCATCGACCGTGAGTCACACTATACAGTATACACCATCAATAATATTTTTTTTTGGATCTTATATCCCGTAGCTTATACATATCATATTATGCTGCTTATTTCAGTCTTTCGAAGATGTATTATCTTGAAAGAGTGCCGTAGTATTTGTTTGAATAAGATGGCGACTCCTTTCGCTTTTTTGCTGCACAGTGGGGCAGAATCCCAAAAAGCTGGCCAAAAATCAAATTTTTGAATTGTATGTATTCGTCTATATACGTTAAGGTCGGATTAACAGGTAGTCTTAGCATGAAATACCGGACCTATCAGGTATATAACTTCTCTAGGGTCGCCTCGGCATCAGTCGACATTCAGCCGTCGTTCGGTACGCACTGAACAAGTATACGCGTCAAAAAATTCTTGCCGGTTTCAAATTGCTGTAAAACGGACGAAACTATCGCAATTTGGATTCTGCAAAATGGAATCACTTTCTGAAGGTATGCAGAATATATAGTTATGCACAGTTATTGCGTATTGTATGTTAGAAATATTTAAATTCTGCAACAAGTAAACATAAAAAATTGAACTTTTTTTTTCTAAAATCGATTTTCTAATAGAGTTTTAAAAATGTCTTCGCGAGTCTCTGCCTCGTTTCGACAAGGAACTAATAGTGTATAGTATAAAGTATAATATAGTAAAAAACTGGCTGCTCAGGAGTGCTCAACGAATAGTTAGACTAATTTTTCGGGAGAAATACGTGGCGTGACATTAACGGACGTGTATCTTCAGAAAATTAACCATATTATTTGTGGACACCAGTTAGCAATCTAACATGCATCATTCATATTAAAAATATTCGTTTTCTTTATGAATATACAATCATAAGCATAAAATAATTTTAGAATAATCTCATTTAATTTTGTACATGTTTATATTGGTATTTTACAGAGTCTTCCAAATCTTTAAGTATGGAATTGTCAAGAAAAGATATTTTTTTTATGGTGAAAGACAGTTTAAAAAACGAACAAAAAGACGTTATGGACGTTTTGAAGGATGCAATTTTCAAGAAAACCGAAGATGTGATACAAGTAGACGAGGATGAGAAGTCATTAGGACTGTTATTTGCAAATTTTCGATCTAGATGGAAAGCAGCAAATAGAGGCCAATAGGCTTCTTGTAACATCAGATCCATTTCTCTCAAGCATCAGGAAATTGCCCCAGAGACCGGCGAAATCTCTATATAAAGAAGCTAGAGAGATGTTTAAACAACCTGAAGTCATCAGACAAGAGACAAGGAACGATTCCGATTTAGATACAAGTGTGTCAACATCAGAATCGGAATCGAATGATTCGAACATCGAAGATGACATTCAAGATTTTTGTTACTAGAAATAAATAAGAGTTATTTAATTTGTTGCAAACTTTGTACTCAAAAAACTTTTGAAAAATAAATACATTGCTCAAGAGATTTTTTACTCATTCAAACCAAAAAAAAAATCATGAAATATTTTCTATTTCAAAATATAAAAAATTTAAAATTTTTACGGAATCGACCATATATCGCGTCTGCTATTTTAAAAATTAACATTTCAATAACAAATTCATAATCAGCGATCCCAAAAACCCTTAAGAAATACGATTGGGTATTTTTTACTGAATAATTTGACTAATTAGTTAAGTTATGTCTGCCATTTTGGGTCCGCCATTTTGAAATACGTGATTCTGATAACAGATTCGTAATCAGCGATCCCAAAAACCCTTAAGAAATACGATTGGGTATTTTTTACTGAATAATTTGACTAATTAGTTAAGTTATGTCTGCCATTTTGGGTCCGCCATTTTGAAAATCGTGATTCTGATAACAGATTCGTAATCAGCGACCCCGGAAACCCCCGAGGAAAGAATTTAAAATCATTTACGCCACTTTCTGATTTTTGGCCAGCTTTTTGGGATTCTGCCCCACTGTGCGACCGTGAGTCACATTGTATACCATCAATAATATTTTTTGTGGATCTTATATCCCGTAGCTTATACATATCATATTATGCTGCTTATTTCAGTCTTTCGAAGATGTATTATCTTAAAAGAGTGCCGTAGTATTTGTTTGAATAAGATGGGCGACTCCTTTCGTTTTTTTGGTGCTATTTGACGTATATATATATATATATATATATATATATATATATATATATATATATATATATATATATATATATATATACTAGATTTGGAAGTTCTCAGGTATGCGGTCTGTTTACTAATAAAACTCATTTGTTCTTGATCTCAATATTTCGCTAATGTTTATTAGCTTCATCAGGAGAAAAGCTACAAAGAATGTGACAAAATTTTACAAGATTGAATCGAAAATAACAGTTCTACTTACAATCATAGAATTAATATTCCTGGTGTGTTCATTGCCTTGGGAAAGCTGAATCAAACTACCCATGCTCGCATAGTTACTGCCTCACTTAAACTGAATCAGCTAGGCAAAATTCATGTTTATAGGAGTCCCTCAGCTGTACCAGGCAATGATGTAATTAACGTTAATCTAAGGGTTTTTATAAGTAAGCACATGTCTGTCCTTATTTTTAAATATTACAAAAGTGATTAAATAGAACTCAAAATATTGCAATAAATGTTACTTAACTGACCTGTATCGGTTTTATAATTAACTGTATTTGGTTTTTTGTTAATGTGGTACATTTCAAGGAACAACCTGGTTTTCTGGTTACTGACTCTGTCTAGGATTTTTACATTTGAATAATCAAATTGATGGCCGGTTTTTTGGGAGTGGTCGACTGCTGCACAAGAGTTTTTTCCTAGCCGGGCATCGCTCTTGTGGAGGGCTATTCTTTGTTTGAGCCACTGCGAGGTCTGTCCCACATAACATTGGTTACATCCACCACACGGGATTTCATATATAACGTTGCTGTTAAGTGGGACAGGTGTTTTGTCTTTGACTTTTGAAAAGAGATCCGAAATTTTTGTGGTGTTGTATCTGGCTATTTTTATCTGTGGAAAATCTTTGAAAATATTTGTGATTTGGTGGGATAATTTATCTACAAAAGGAATTGATTTGTATTTGAACTGTATGTTACAATCTTCAGTTGGTCCGTCATAGAAATTAGAGTTGTGAATTAGTTTCTTTAGGATATGTTT